>JASFAT010003263.1:0-126803 GCA_031353405.1 Baronia brevicornis
ATATATATATATATATATATATATATATATATATATATATATATATATATATATATATAGTTATAAAGTATTTACAATTTAAAAAGTATGTTATTGCACTTCTGAAGATCTATTGTGTTCAGAAATAACTTTACCTTTTGCATGTTCACTTGTTGACATTCTGCTAGATATATTTAAGCACTAAATGTATTCTCCCGACTACATTTTCTTCTGCAGATACTTCTCCGTTCAAAGAAACCTCATTAGAAAACGCCAGTGAAAGTTTTATTGATAAACAGACTGACGTTTGACCAATAAATAGTAATTACTTAAGAATTTTAACACGCCAAAAATATTTTTTAACGGTAGGACATTACTTACGATGGCAATAAAATTATACATTTTATATTAACGAAACCTTTACTTCATAAAAATGGCAGTTTAATTATGTTCTACATAATAATTATACAACATAATTTTAAGGCACCGCCATACAATTATAATGGGCACTTCACCGCGATGTAAAATGTAAATTTAAGAAATTTTCATTATTCACTAGTCGAAATTACCACTTATCTTTGCGTATATAATTCTTATAAGACGAATTTAATATACCTAATTTGTTGAAAAATGACGGCGACGTGGTTCGCTAGATTTTCACGAGGGCGAGAAGCGACCAATGGGGAGCCGTTTTGCTGCGATGGATGGTAGCGGATGGAGCTCTGTGGTCTCTACCAACCCCTGCGGGGGATAGGCGTGAATAAAATAAAAATTATATAATTCTTCTGTACATGCGTTTATCACTGAATTAGGCTGAAAGTTGGACCGATTTTGATGAATTTTTTTGTGTGTATTTAAGTTGGTCCCTGGACAACCCGGCAGGTGGTATTGTAATCGGGTTCTAGATTTTACAGAGCAAGACAACGTCTGCTGTGTCCTTTAGAAGTTTGTCGTCATTTAAATGATTCTTAACATTTAAAGAAAATTGACAAAAAAATGAAGTCGCTTTTTACAGCTTATACAAGTTTCACTGCTGATCAAGGAGTCTTCTTATTTCCAAGGTCCTGCAGGTGAGAATGCAATGCGGATTGGCGGGGTAATTTAATCTATTGACTCCGAAAGATAGCTTTGCTATTGAGTCAATTAACTCATTTTAATATAAATAAAATAAAAGTGAAAGTTGCGTATAAATAAAATTAAATTTTATATTTGTCTATTAACGTATCCGATATTTTTAAGGGTATTCGTATTGCGAATACAATATTCAGTGCAACCGTTTTCCAACGCAATCAACACGTAAATACCGTCATTACCGAGTGACGTAATTCACTTAACACCTTCAGTGATGTTGGCTCCAATTATGGGGAGGAAATTTTGTAGCGATTTCAAATCGGCGTGCTATTATTAACATAATGAAGATACCTCTTACCTAGATTTAATATGTGCCCGTTGATCTTGGCGTGAATAAAAATTCATATCAAAATCAATATTTATCATTTGAATACAATTTATGTTAAAACCGATTGTAGATAAAATAAAAAAAAAATATTGGAAAGACAATTTGTTTATATTTGGAGGAAGCTTTTTTAAATAAAGAATAAAAAATAATAAATATGTATGACACATTTTAAAAGTGTAAAAGATACTGAGTGATGAAATAACTCTCCACAATGTCAGGAATCTAGCTGTTCGGTGAGATTTCGGACATCGTGGATTCCAACAGCTCGATTTTGTATGCGGTCAAGAGGAAAAAGTGAATACAGGGTAGCAACGGACTAGAGATGAGAATAGTATTTCATATGCCTTGACGATCAATTCTCCTTTGGCCGCGGAGTCAATGGTCGTGGGTTCGATCCCCGCATCGGAATAAATATTATGTATGAATTACAAATATTTATTTTATAATATTATTTACAAATATATAGTCTGGTAACCCCGCCGATGCGCATTGGACAATAGTGGTGGGTAAACGTCCGTTCCTCCAGAAATGGAGAGGCCCGTGCTCAGCAGTGGGACATATATGGGCTGTGTCAAAAAAATGCCTTATAAAGTTAGAGGTGAGTCGGCGTGAAATACTGTTTTTCCCCACCGAGTCCGCTCAGCACCATGGGACCAATTTGGCCTTATCCTAGGCCTAGGTGGCCGTGAAACTGACCATTACTCCAAAGAACCGTTTTTAGTAATGAACTGTTTTTGTTATTATTAATTTTAGGATAACAAACCGGCTGCGGTAACTATGAGTTGGATAGTACAAATGAATTGCGTAATCAATTATGTATTAAATTTGTTCTCAAGTTACACGATCCCTAATAGATGCATCTCATATATATATAGTATACCTGTAAAGGTTTAAAATTATCATATTTGTAATTTTTTATTGTTTCAGATAAAAAAAAATTACAAATAGTTTTTCAGCAATGGATCTTACATACAAATAAGGGGTGTTGCCTCACAAAACAGAGTTTTGTAACTGAAATAAAACAGTATTTAAATCACAACTTAAACGTTATAGCAAAAGCTCCGTAGTATTCATTAAACTTGATATTGTAAAGTTATATTATGAATAATGTGGAGTTTCGCATTCCGTGTCACAAACTCGCGAATATCGATTGTAATTGTTATATTTAGCTAACGCAGGGAGCGTTACCTTGAGACTATAATGTATTCTAAATGAGAACGATAACTTATATTAAAATAACCATATACTTGTTAAAAATTCTCAGTTTTTAAAAGAATTCTTTTTTTGATAACTTACTTGGCTCAGTGGCGAAGTCATCGCTTTTGGAGTCAATCCTAGCGGACTCAATTCTCGGATCGAGATAAATACATACATATATGCATTGCCAACAGTTTTTAATTCCAAGTTTATATTACCCGCTGATTTATATTTGACAAGCGTGTTGGGTTAATGTCTATTCTTCCAGAGTTGAGACATATGAGCTGCATAAAATAACGCATTTTACTATTGCAGTTGCAATTTGTTAGCGTATCTTCCTTGGATATAACTCTTGGGACTTAGTAGCGTTCTTTGTGGAACTTTGAACAAAGTTTGTTCATAAGTTAGATATGGGTTCTTCTGGCACTTTGTTCTTACGAAAGCTGGTATAGATTAACATAATTTATTGCTAAGACTTCGTTGTTATGCCTCTTCACAGTATTTCACCACTGTAATTTCTGTTTAATTGTTTGAATGTATTATCTTTATTTCAGTACAATAACGTTAGCCTTCAAATGAGGTTCGGCTGTTCGAAGACTAACTCAAATACACAGACGCACATATGTAAATGTTATAGAGCTTTTTTTTAAGAGATTCCAGCTAATTATCTATTGAAGGCGGCCGGATTGTACGCCTTGAGCAAAGCTTCAAAGGCTAATTTGATGATGATCAAAAAGAAAATATATTTGTTTTTAGTACGGTAAAATTTAAAATTAATTATTTTTCACGCTAATAAACAAAAGCAATCCGCTTTTGTTTATTAGTGTAAAAAAATAATAGTATAATATTAACAACATGATATAATAATATTTTAAATGTAAAAATACTACTACTATATATACTAATAAATCTTATTAAATAACATAAGCTTTTGAACATATGGAAGAATCCTAATAGTTCTATTTGTTTCATCATTTAGCATAAGACTATTAAAATTCTAGACCTAAAAACGAAGAACTTTTTACATTACTTACATAAAGACTATATTGTAAAAAATAAATATATTGTATAAAAAACGAACACTTTTTCAATTATTTTAAATGATAGATTTGTTTATTTCTAATTCACTTAAGAAAAAATTTATTAAATAAATAAATGGTTGCGATTTATTCAGAAAATATTGTACCTTGTCTGGATACGTTGAAAACAACACAGAGAATGTTGTCTCTAAATGCGGTAAATATAGAACCGAGAAAGTAATAAAGTAATGCCTTTTAACCTTTAACGTTTAAAGGAGTTACACGCGCTGGAGATGTCGTTTGTTTAACAATTCTCTTGAGAATCATTGTTGCCGGCTGGCAAAATGTGTTCTACGTTTTTTTAATGTTTGACATAAAAATGTAAATGAAAAGGATGGTTTAAGAATTGGATCTATTTTTTTAAATGTCGAGGCTATTTTTTTAAATAGGGCCAACGTGTAACATCAGCTCGATTGCAAATACATTGCCTTTTGAAAAAGAGTAAAAAGCGGTGAGGTTTTATCTGTATCCGTCTTCAAGTATAATGCATTATTTACGAATATGAACTGTTGGTCTTCGGTTAATATGTGAATAAAAGAGAAGAAAGTGTAAAAGAGAAGAAGAAGTAAAGGAAGGAAAGAAGAGTTGGGATCTTAATTCTTAACGCTCAATGATTCGGTTTTCTGTGATAGTTTAATACTCCTCTGGATGAGCCGGGCTGTTTATGCTATATAAAGTCAAAATATATTTTTATAATTTTATTATATTTCTTTTGACAGGAATTTGCCTGTGTGTGGCTTTATCACATAAACTAAATATATAACCTATAAAAATAATTTGAACTGTGTGTAGTAAGAAACATGAAAATGATTTGTGAAAACTGCATAAATAAAATCTAAAAGTTAAATCGGTAACTATAAATTGCACAAATCATTCGGACTTAAAACAAATATAGCTGGCGGCAGGTGAAAAGTGAAGTTTTGAAGAAAGTACTCGCTTTGTGCACAAACTTCGAATTGAATTTGAAGCGTTGTTTTAAACTCCACAATGCTGTAAATAGGTACAAGTTTTTTACTTATTAATTTATATATTTTTTCCTTTATATTTTTCTCTTCGTAACTATGCTTACTTACTAAGCATAGTTACTCTTAGTAACATGCGACTGATCACTTGCTTTTGACTATTTACCTCTGATCATCACAGATATTTTACGTTGTTTTTTAGAGGAATATGAAGTTTTATTTGGTTGTCATTTGAAGCTCACGTAAAAATAAGATCCATTTCCACCATTTAAATGATTTCGCAGTCTACCATAGTGCGGTTCAGTTGCATATTTCCGTCACAAATGTTGAAGCTATGGGATGATTTACAACCGAGGTGTTCTCGAAAAATAACGACATTGAAGTATTCAAGATGCGTGCGTATGTATCAGTGTAGGTAATCTTCATACTGCCTGTTTTGCTATTAAAAACAAAACCATCGTTATTGGATATATTTAGAATTCAGTATTCTTTTTCTTTTAATCATCTATTTCTCTGTACTCTATAAAAATGATGTCCTCTACTTTTTTGTACAATTTTTTTGATAAAGGCGAAAATGCAAGTCAAGCCGTTGACATTGTGGATGGTGTTTATAGTGTCGATACTATAACTGCTAATTATGTGCAATTTTGGTTTCGTCGATTCCGTTTAGGCATTTTTGATGTTAAAGATGCACCTTGCACAGGCAGGCCCTTCGTCAAAACTGTCGATAAATTCACATAAATAATCAAAGTTATTTATGTGAGAAGGCATGTTAGTACAGTTTTTCCTCCTACATTTCTTCAAAATAAACATCATACGAAATTTTTCAATGAATAGCTATAAAATGATTCGGACACTTAATACTGGAAAATTGAATTATTCAGCCAATAAATATGAAACATTCTAAGTCAGAGTACATTGAAATAATTCAAATATAATTAGGAAGGATTGGACAGAGCTTTAAGGGAAATGGCAATATTGGCTTGTTTTGCCGTAAAATTTTATAATTTATAAATATTTGCAAAATCATATATAGTATAGTAAAGTAGTAGTATAGTAAAGTAAAAATATTGATTGTCTATGATTAGGAACTTGTTAAACTTTTTGTAATTTTAAATAAATATTTTTTACGGCTCAAGTATGTAAGTCCCACTGCTAGGCACCGGCCCCCCCATTCATGGAAAATGGGCATTAAACCACTGTAGTCCAAAGTTGACTGGTAGAGCACCCAGACTCTTAATAAATACCTGAAGACTTTTATTTATCTGGATAAGCTTCATAATGCTTGTGTTAGGAAACATGGTTGATATTAAGAAAGCAAAAGTAGTCGGAATTTAACCCACGATATTGGATCGTATAAGCCCTATTACCGCCTCAATCTCCGTCCGTGTTATTTTATGACAAAATTCACTGATTAGGGTAGAGTATTTTGTTACTATGTTGAATACCACGTTACTAAATAATTATACTAGTATAGTATATTTCATAATATACTAGTATAGTATTATTTCAAATAATTGCTACAATTGAATTCTTCGAATATACGATAAATTGAAATGCTGAGGGGCAACCATGTGGCAACTGCAATGTGCGACGGATTGCTTTCGGCTTTCAATTTAGTTTCTGCCACTTACAGGTTATAGTGTATATAAGGACAGAATAGAAATTGTTTATTCAAATGTGTTTCGTTCGTGCTTACTTTTGTAATATATAAACAATAAATGCAAAACTCTACAATTATACCCAACCCACGATATCTGGAATCCTAGGATTCCAGATATCGTGGGTGTTTCAAATTCAAGGTTTCGGTAGCCACCAGTTTATCAAGACGTAACGTGGCAAGCTGATCATTTAAAGATACTTGATGTTTTCGTATTTTACTTGATATGGGCATTATAGTTATAAGTAATAGTTATCAAAAGAAAAGAAAAGAAAAATAGACGAAGAAACTCAACATAAATATAATTTATCGTAGTTTTTGTTTTAATTTCGCAAAGTAAAATTTAAAATTAATTGGACATTTAGCCTCATTAAAAAATGGAAATTGTTATTCTGATAATGGATTGACCTAACTTTTCACTCCTTATTTAAATACTTAAATCATGATTAGAATTAATTGCCTTTGTTCAGTTACCAAAGCTACTTTAGTGATTCGTATAAAAATAAAACAAGAAATAGAAAACGTTATTGTTTTTTTATGAAAGCGGAAAACGAGCAAGCTAGTAATCTGCATATCTAAACTGCGCAAGCATAAGGGGAAGAACGAACTAACTCAGAAAATAACTTCATTTTTCGCTCATATTCTTTGAGTGTTAGTCTCTGGTATAGTTAGCCAATTCATGAATTCACTATGACAATGGAAAATCCGAAAGTTGTTTTCAAAAAATCTATTTATTTATTTACACTTCATTTTATTACTATAGGGATACATAATGCGGACTAACCTGGCAGACAATCTTTGGGTTAGTGGGAAATATTACATTAAAACGTGTAAAAATGTGAATATATTATGTGATCTAGTAGGGTTTTATATAATTATGATTAGATAATATAGTTGATTTAATATAGTTTCGCTATATAAAATCCTATCCCGTAAATATTGTATATATTTTTAACAATACACACTTTTTGTGGTAAACTTTTAGGGATGATATGACCGTAATATAAACATGGACTATACCTAGTATGAGTTACTTAGTAAGAAAATAATAAATTGTATTGTATTAATTACCAAATAAACAGCCAATTAAGGATTAACGTAACTCATTTACATTTACAATTATACGTGTAAATGTATTTTCCTATGCAGCCGGCGAATAATGTATAAGCTGTGAATAATATCCCAAAATCATGTAAGTTAAATATTTCGATTATTATTATTATTACATAGACATACATATAGAAATAATACATAGTTGTTGTCACAGATCTGTGAGGGCAGTGGTAATATTGTTTTGAAAAGCCCAATTATGTAGTCCCCAATTGTTTTGCGTGCTGTATCGACTAGGGTGTATCAATTGATTGCTTAAGGCTATATGGACAGTCAAAAGTTTTACTTAGATAAGATCCACGACTAGCAAAACAATAACAGAAAATTAATAATGTGTGTTTTTCTGTTGGATTAAGTGGATTTATTTGGAACTTAAACCAAAAAATTAGGGATTGTATGTATGTATATATAAACATAATATCTCCATATTTGTGTTTGCGGTACCATCAAAGACTACAGTTGTCCACTTGACATACACCCTTCGGATCTGAAACTTATATGATTTACCCATAATTGTCACATCCTCGCCAGTGACAATTTTTGAAGAGTTTTTTAATGATATTTTCTTTAACTTTTATCTCCAGCTTACATTATTTCTCAAGGGCAGTGTGCTTACTAACTTCAGTCAAACGATAACTGTGCATGGTTACTCGTCTGAATAAAATGTTTAACAAAAGTTCTTCAGAGCCGAACGAAGCGAAATTAACATACGTTCTTGAGTTTTATGCTCCCATAAAAGCTTTTTGCTTTTATATCTTCTTGTCATGATATTATGTTGAGTAAATTGTAGATATTTACATTTATTTTTCTTTTAAGAAATAATTTTGAAATATAATAAGTTTATTATTCATATTAAAAGGAATGACACAAATTTAAAATAATTGAATTGGTGAAGTCAATTATTATTGCGAAAAATAACATTTTGTGATGATAATACAATGCGGGCAGAACATATCAAATAATATATTTCAAAACTAAAAATCAATCAGAAATTAAACCTAGTAAGTCCTAGGGTCCTTTGTCCTATATTTATTGGCATATCTCCGTAAATTTATTAGTTTTTATGTGATAAACCAAATAAAAATGGCACAGCCATCTAATTTTTTCGAGAAGGCATTTATCAAAGGACTCTATATAATTCTAAGCCGTGAACATTGGTCAATAGAAATTCTAATTTAAATGTTATCTAACAATACAAAAACGCCCTATGATACAATATTCATCACTTTATCTTCTTTATCACTCGTGACATGTATTGTCGGCACATACATGCAGAAATGCAGTCTTTTGATCAAAACTAGCGTAGCATCCGATCAGCATATTTCATAAGAACTTCCTTTTGAATATATAAATGGACATTTTCAGTATTTGTTTTTTTATAGTATAGCAGGAAAACCAGCAAACGAGTACCTGGTGATAAGTAATCATCGTCGCCCATAGATCCTCAACGCTGGAGACGTCTCAGATGCGTTGTCGGAATTTTTCAAAATAGACTCTACGGAAGACAACCGAAAAGTTTTGACTGTCCATATAGTGATGGATTTCCGCAAAGTAACGCCTGACTCCGTTAATAATGCTTAAGACCGTTAATAGTGATGATTATTATATAGATGACGTTAACATCTTGCTCCGTTTGATGTATGTATCGCTAACGGAACACCGATTGTATAATTTCGAGCCGGACTTAGCCAATTGGAAATTGATTTTATAATAATATGTAAAAAATATGTTACTGGTATCCTACACAGTAACATATTTTTTATAATAGAATAAACGGGTAAGCCTGATCAGGAAAATACCTTATCCTCACAATATTGGCGTCAAGTGGTTCCATTCTACTGTAATATCGCCTTTCGTACGCTCTTTCTTTATTTTCGTCTCGCACTCACATTCTTTCTTCTTCGTCTCTCTTCTCAGATTTTTTACCTTAAGTAGGCAAAGCATTTGCTGTGCCCTACTACTGTAGATTTGCATGAGCACTGGCGGTTACTTAACATATGGTGACCCTCTTTCTCGTTTGCCCATCTCTTCCGTAAAATCTGTGAACTATAATGCTTGTATAAAAAAAAACATAAATATTTCTTTTTTACAGGTCCCTACTGACATCTATTGCTACTCAAAATTTAACATATTCGACCCGAGTTTGTGTAGAATCTGTAAACATTCATTATTTTTATTTCTACCTTCTCCTCAATTTCTTTTACCGTTTTTATAGTATAGTAAAATTTGGATTTGAAACGGCATTCTTCTTCTTGGAATTTCCACGTAAATTATGAAAAAATGCACGTTTTTTTGAAAAATTCTGGCAACGTATCTGAGACGTCTCCGGCGTTGAGGATCTATGGGCGACGGTGATTATTTATCACCAGGTACTCGTTTGCTCTACTATAAAAAAACCCAATTACTGAAAATGTCCATTTATATATTCAAAAGGAAGTTCTTATGGAATATGCTAATCGGATGCTACGCTAGTGTTCATCAAAAGACTGCATTTCTGCATGTATGTGCTGACAATACGTGCTACGAGTGACAAAGGACATAAAGTGATGAATATAGTATTATAGGGCCTTCTGGAGATCAGGAGTCTCAAAGACTAATATTCACAAGTGGTTCAGTTCAGTTTTAGACGTCGTGTTAGGAGCAACAGTTCACACTCATAAGGTAAGGCAAGGTGAAAACAAAATTATAAATACGATTTTTAATAATATATTATATCTTATATATGTATTATATTACATAACATTGCCGCTTTATTTTAAATATGATCAATATTATATAAAAAGGTTGTTTATTAATAATAAGTTTATATGTATAACTAAGAATCTGATTTGACGGGAAAAATATCCAACAAAGATAAGGGCGCCATTGATAAATATTTTGCAATAATTATATTATTCATGTTAAATGTAAATAAATAATTAAAAGGGACGTGTGTTTATACACACATGCCTTGGCTGTTTGTGAATTTTAAAAAAATAACTTCCAATTACCATTTTTATAATGAATTTCTGCCTGAATCTATCATATTATTAATCCTTAACTAATATAAAGATAACGTATATAATATAACTGCAATGATTTGTTAATATTTTTCTAACGTATCTCTCTTCTTCGCATTTCCTTCTCACCTGCCTGGATCAATTATCCCACCTACGCTCTTTTTTAACGTCACTTGCAGAATCCAATACAAATATTTGTTTACGATTAGTAACACTCGCAAATTGAAACGTTTCTCCTTGAATATTCCGATACTCAGTCACTGCCTATAAGCTATGGTTGTATAAGTCAATTAATTTTTACTATGTTACAACGTGTTATTTTTCTTATGTATTATTGTCAACGCCCTTCGTTCCCATTTGATATCATGGTCGTTATTTAATGACATGTAAATTATTGTTTCATTTTAAATTAATTCGTTTAGAACAGAATAGAGTATGTTTGCGTAGTGCCAATATTTGCTCTAGATCGTGTGTAACACAGGTTCCCTTATGTAAACTGGACTCCAACTAGGGTCGTTTGAGCGTAAACTAATTGCTCTATGTTAACACAATGCACCGGGTAAGAGGAGTCTGTTAGTTCACTTAAATCTCTTTGTTGCTTGTAGTACATGTAATTTACAGAATGTAGAAATCGAGTACAATCATTCTCCTGTTTTTAATTAGTTAACAATGTTAAAAGTGATAATTTGACAATATTAGAGATATTTATGTTGTGATTCTCAGCATATTACATCTCATTTCCTTCCATGGGTCCCATACGAGGCGATTATATAAGCAAATATTAATAGATACGCATATTTATGATTTATAAAGTTTGTGATGAAAGGAAGATTGGGGATTGCAAATCCCCAATTTGGGAAGGGAGGAATGCTAAAAAGTTTAATGTTATTTTATTATTTTAAATATTACCATCCTTTTTATTTTTGTGTTAGTGTGGGCTTTGTTATAAAAATAAGTGTAAAGTAAACGTTAGATAACATTTAAATTAGAATTTCAATTGACCAATGTTCATGGCTTAAAATATTATGAGTCCTGTGATAAATTGTAATACATGCTTCTCGAAAAATTAGGAGATGCCTGTGCCATATTTATTTGGTTTATCACATAAAAAAATTAACAAATTTTGAGGGGATTTTCATACTATATAAATATAGGACCTATTTCTGACAAAGGTTCAATTTCTGATGGATTGTTAGTTTTGAAATATTATTTAATATGTTCTACCCGCATTGTATTATCATCACAAAATGCTTTTTTTCGCAATATTAATTGACTTCTCCAATTCAATTATTTTAAACTTGTGTCATTCCTTTTAATATGAATAATAAACTTATTATATTTCAAGATTATTTCTAAAAAGAAAAATAAATGAAAATAATAACAATTTACTCAACATTATATCATGACAAGAAGATATAAAAGCGAAAAAGCTTTTATGGGAGCATAAAACTCAAGAACGTATGTTAATTTTGCTTCGTTCAGCTCTGAAGAACTTTTGTTAAACATTTTATTCAGACGAGTAACCACGCACAGTTATCGTTTGACCGAAGTTAGTAAGCACACTGCCCTTGAGAAATAATGTAACGCAATATAGCTGCAGATAAAAGTTAAAGAAAATACAATTAAAATAGTTTTATTTTAATCGTATTTTCTTTTTCAAAAATTGTCACTGGCGAGTGTGTGACAATTATGGGTAAATCATTTAAGCTTCAGATACAAGGGGTCTATGTCCAGCAGTGGACAGTTGTAGTTTTTGATGGTACCGCAAACACAAATATGGAGTTATTATGTTTATATATACATACATACGATCACGCTTGTTTCCCGTAGAGGAAGGCAGGAACCACAGACCTCCATCTGCTGCGATCTCGGCACTTTCTGTGCTGTATCCACTCATGACTCTCTTCATACAAGTTCATCGGTTAAGTCAGTCAGATTTTCATCCATTCTCTCTATGTGTACAAACCATCTAAGCATCCCTTTCTCCACTTTTGACACGACACCTTCTTCTACTCCATTACGTTTACTGCTATGAAAACGAACTGGTCGCATGTATCTAATATTTATTAAGTTTCGAAATGCTTTATTGTGTTCAAGTTTATTCACACACCAAAGTAAACTAAATCCCGCTTTTAGACTTTATAAACGCGTGTATACTGCACCATTTATAAACAAACCAGATTGCTTTTATTTCTAACAGGCCTTGCTTTTTCTTAGTACTAAAACAAAGGCTAACGAGTGCAGCTAAATAGATGGCCCCTTGTTTCAGTGTCAAAGGAATTGCATGCCTTGTTTAACACTAAGCTTCTATTTAAGCCTTTATTGTTTTCTGCATTGTGGAAATCACTTATTTATTTAGAAAGTCAATAAAAAATAGTAAATTAAACCCATACAATTTATCTGTTAAATTTTCATTAAATAAAATAACAATGGAATTTTTAATATTTTTTATAGCCTATATATTTTTTACTACTGGGCACGGGGTCTCCCTATTTCTGTATGAATGGATATTGCGTATTGGATAAATATCCAACACACTTTTTCAAGGCGGGTTGGCTGAACATCCAGATTTTTACGTTACTGATTTATATTAATGTACATTCATGGTAAAAACATTCTTTACCAATCAAACTTTAAATGAAAGGGAAAATATTGGATGGGTAAAAAATTAAGTTAAATTTTACCTTTTTATTTATAAACATTTACGCATGCGCGCCCTCATATGTACTTATTGATACATTGACATGGGTGTTAGAATCTAGAACATGTTTTCGTCATAGTATTATGGTCCATTGTTATTAAATTTGTATCTGAGTAATTATATCAATGTTTTTTTTATTTATATAACAATATAGGACCTCGAGTTTATTTATTAATTCTTTTTCTACAAATTCCGTGCAAAGGCGGACTTAATGCAGGAAAGTATTCTCTCTCAGTAACCTAGTTAATGGGAAAAATATGATATGAGTATTGGTTTAGAAACAAATATGTCTTCTCCTAAGAGTGCCTCTCCGACTTACGGAGATTGGCAGCCAATTCAGCGCAACTTTCCTCCTCCTTCGCGAGGTACAGTTCTGGAGCACTCGCTATCCCATCCACTCCCTGATATTACTTAGCCAAGACTTTCATTTTCGACCAACTTGTCTTTTGCCCGCGATTTTTCCCATTATGATCAGTTGCAGCAATTTGTACTTGTCATGTCTCATGATATGACCCAGGTAATATTATATTATAATTTTTCTACCTTAGAACAATTAATTAATTATTAGAAGGGTAGAAAAAAATATATAATACATATTAAAAATAATCATTTTAACCAAGCATACATAAAGTATAGAAATACTAACTGCATAGAACGGCCAACAGTAAAAATGACAATCGTAAATACACAACATTATTTTTACAAACAAAATTTAATGTTCACATACACTGTATGAAAGCTAATTTTTTATTATTTTATCGTTATTTCCGCTAAAGAAACGACGGACTTTGATAATTAGGTACAAAATAGAGCAAAGTTAATTAAATTTTCATAGTGTTGTTTCAAACCTCGAAATGTGTAACATTAAAGTGTTAAAACAAATATACATACAGTAACACGAGCAACTGCACGCACCCCTGCCTATATTTACACGACTAACTTCGTGCCATATTCAATTTTAAGCCCATTGTTAATTGATATTACTAGTAACACAAAATTAAAAACCTTCGTTTTTAGTACTTAAATCAATTGGATCTTTTCTTCACATATCTATTTTATAAGCTTTTTAATGCAAACATACGGCTTTAATGCGGGCTTATAATTTTAGTTCATAAATTTAAAAAATGTGTTAATTCTGAATAAAAATATAATCTTTTGAATTAAAATATTTTGTCTATATTATGAATTATATTTATTATTTATATGACGGCACTTCAACGCATAATTAATATTTACATCGATATGAGTAAGTTGTCTTTGTCAACGACAAAGAATGAGTCATCTTAGTCAACGACAAAGCGTGCGTCGTCTTTGTCAACGACAAAGAGTGGGTGGTGTTTGTTTACCCCTCTAGCGGAGCGTCGTATATATGCAAACGTCGTATATTCGGGAAACGTTTTCTCGGATAATGTTCGGATAATGTACCGAGCCGACAACAGGCTACACTCTCATCTGAATCGCTTTGCTCCTTTTTGTTTTAAAGTTACTGTATAAAAAAAATCTAGTTAAAAAATTCTCATAACTAACCAATATATTAATATTTTTTTAAGATTTGGAATACTACTCTATGCAATATAATTTGAAAGTCATTTTTATTTTTTTATATTTTTAACATTGAAATTGTCGTTCTTTTTACTAATTGTCACCACTATTTTATTGAAATCTTTGAGTTTTTTGTTCGCTATAGTGTTCCCTATTATAAAAACTTTTTGTATTTTTATTGTGTATTTATGATTTATAGATATGATTTTTTTGGCTTTTTATTAGTATCGTTGATGCAGGATCATAAGTTCAGATGCGTATATATTTATATACGAATCTGAACTTATGATTTTAAAATACTTTATTTTTTGTACTAAAATAAACTTTAGCTATAATTGCAACGGACAATTTTGAGTTCAACATATAACAAAGTTGGACAGAAGTATTCTCATAAATAAATACATTTATGATGAGATGGAAACGCAGGAGTTTAACTAACGGCGAATACTTTATTCAACAGTTCAACACGCAAAATAAATTAGGCGAAAGTTATTTAATATTAACAGTGCTCCAAATGAGATCAGACAGAATAAACAAGTCAATCTTGCCTTACTGAAAGCTTCCCTATTACGTTGTAACCAAAAGTAGAAAATGTGATTATATAATAATTAGAGTTATTAATTCTACATTTTAATATTTTTAATTAAATCACACTTTCTAATGTTCAAATTCATATTAAATTCATATTATGCCATTCTTGACAAAGTATTCGTCTGCAGCATGGCTCTACCACTATCAAATATAGTGTTAAAATGAGTACAGTTAATAGTTAGAATAGTAGTAGTTGCAACTTTTTTAATTATTTTCTTTATGATGAGGTATTCAAATAAGCAAGCGGGTCACGTTATATAATATGCAATATTAAAGATCGTATGTATTGACTTGCTAAGGGTAAATATGTGAATAATGGGAGCACGAAAAAGATTAAATAGAGAGAGGAAGAAGAAGTAAAAGGGGAAAAAGCTTTTTATCTCCAGATTCCAAAACTCACTGTATGCAACGCGTTGATACAACAAAATGCTACCATTGTATTAAATGATGTACCTACCCAGTAGAGCCAGATCGTTAATTAATTGATCTACCACTATTCTTATATGTCTTCTCTTTAAATGTATTATATGTGTAGACACCTCAATATATTATAAAACTTATTTTATCCACTTGTCTTTTAAATTTTATTCAAAATAATTTAGACAACGGAATAGAAACGAACTAGTCTCAAGTGTCCGTCCTTCAATTTTACTATTGTGGGAATAGATAACTCGTATTTCTTTCTATTTTGTATTCGTCTCGTAGTTGTTGTCTGTTCTCGATTGATTTGAAATAAAACCTGCTTGAAAGAGTGATAGTTTGAAGTTTTCTCTTCTTTACATTTGATATGCATTTCAAGTGCAAGCTTTATGGTACAATTCATGTCCTACGTATTATATAAAATTTGTGTTTACAAATGCCTTAGTATGTATAATTTTTGAAATACTGCAAAATTCTTTTAAAAATTAATATTATTATATAGCTTTCAAATTTAATTTTTCTAATTCGGCTCTGATTTATTTTATAAATTAAATTTTATAACAATAGAGTACTTTTTGTATTTGATCGTAAATTAAGTTACTTAAATAAAAATATTCTACGTAGTACGCTTCTGGGAGTTTTCAGACGATATCACCGCAGATGCTCGTTAATTGAATTTGAAGATCTTAAATTCTACGACACCAAAATAAAAATAGATACTTTTACAGTCTAACAAAATAATAAAATGATACTTTTAAATTTTATTCCAAAATTTTTAACATCATTTCATCAAATATCTAATATATAATATTTAAATATATAATATTTAAATAATATATAAGATATTAGGTATGTGTTAATCAAAAATGTATTGTTTTGTATATTAGGTATAGTTTTTGGCATATAATTGTTTAAAATATTTTTATTATAAATGATTTAATTTTAAATAGTAGAAATTAATCGTTAAGATTGAATGGTTCTGAAATTAATTTAAAGAATGTATAAAATTTAAACTTCGTAGTAACTTATTTGAAATTGGCGTGTACAAACCGAGCACTGATTCATTTAATTTGAAATCCAATTAAGATTCTATCGAAATTTTTAATAATTCACACTTCATCCAAGAGAGTTCGATCTTGTTCCTTTTTAAATAAGGAGCACTAAATGTTAATTAACTTATAATATACCATATAGCTAAGATAAAAACTATATAATTACAACTTTTTTTTTTAAGAAGTCAAGCATTTTTTGATATTACTAAAATTAGAAATAAAAATCCATTATTTATGACACCTTTTCTTACAATAATTAATTTTTGCTTAAAATCTTAATAATATTATAATATACAAAAGAAAATAATTTTAATCAAACAAGTGTCATAAAATGGCTCAGCATAAGTCGGGCACTCTATTGGAGCACCAGGTGCTGGTTTTCTGATAGAACAACGTGCTCAGGTTGCGGACTCACAGTGACGACATTCATACTGCCATACACACATACATCCATATATATACTACTATTCATACTCATATACACATACACATACACATACACATACAATACAATAAAATTATTGTTAACTACTTCAACTAACCTTACAGTGCATCTTAGGAAAGTATCAACTTAGGTCGTAAGTACAATCCTTACTAGCTGAGATAAAGCTGCCTTAACATTTACATGATATACTCGTTTATTTAATACCACGTCACACTTCACTCTGTCAGATTAAATAGGCCAATTTGAAGTACTTGCAAGCATAGTTATAAGGTTTTAACCTCTGTCTAACTCTATGTGAGTGTCTAAAGTTAATAAGTTACCTATAATATATATGGTATTAAAAATGAGAAAAGCAATCCACGCAATGGACGCTAGTATAAATAAATACCGGCGTCCATTGCTGGGTACATTACGCTTCTTCCCACATATGGTAGAGCAACGCTGCAGACGAATACTTTGTCAAGAATGGCCATATTATTTGCCTGTAGCATGAATGGGCCGGCTCGTCCGGGGAAGTACCACACTCCTGCACTAACGCGGCGTAGCTTAGATACCGCGCTTCATCCGGTGAGCGGTTGAGTTCCGGAGGTCCAACCTCCTCCATTCCCCCCCTCCCATAATGACACTTTCCTTAAAGGCCGGCAACACTTCTGCACTGTGGATGTTTATAGTCAGCGTTGATTATTTTCCGTCAGGTGGCACGCCTGCTCGTTTGCCTTCCTATCACATACAAAAATTGTTGTACACTTTCTCACGAGAAACATAGTGAATTTATATCAGACATAAAAACAAAATTATAACACGCGACGCCTTCCCTGCTATTTTACGTACGGTTCAGAGCGGTAACGCATCCTAGGGGAGGCCTACGTCTAGTAGTGGCCTATCGCAGGTGATGATGATGAAAAAACTGTAAAGTATTTATGCAAAAAAATATTATATTAATAAACCTCTCTTATAATATAATGTTCAGTAACTCGGCTATTTAATTTTATAGAAAAATGAGGGAAGAATAATGAAAAATAAATATGTAATTAAATATATTAATGCTTTGTGTTCAACGCTGGTAATCCTCGAAAATCTCTATTATTATTAGAATGAGCGGAATAGAATGAACAAACACTGTATCCACAGTTATTCCAGGACTAAATGAAAATAAAAATGATAAAATACTCAGTAGTACAGTATTAAAGCTTATTCTAGATTTTTTTTTGTCATATATGTGGTAGTATATGTATAATAATAATAATATACATAGATTTTTGTGTGTAACATCATAACTAAAATAAAAGTACCTAAAAATGCAGTTATAACTTATAAATAAAATTAATAACTTTGATGACCTAACTGACTTATTAGCTCAATGGCGAAGTAAACGCTTTTAAAATCAATGATCGCGGGTTCGATTCCTGCAACGGGATAAATATACATATCTATATATTTCTACAGGTTTTATTCTGAATCTGGTTATACCACTCATCCGCCTAGGATAAATGTGGTGAGGGAGTATTCCTTAAGAAATGGGGAAACACTGTGCCCAGCAGTGAAACATTTGATGGCCTGTAAAAAATAACGTTACATATTTATATTTACAGATCGCGCCGTAGACGTGTAAAGTGAAAGGAACGTCCTTAAATAAAAAGTAAGTAATTATATGTTTATTTTTTTTCATGTTTTATTTTTTATTGTAGTCTGTAACAAGTGTATTAATAAGGCTCACTCTTGTTTGAATCTCTTCATCAAATGAAGGATTATTTTCGATACGATTGGTCGACGATTCGGATGCAATGTCTTCCTGAAGGCGAGGTGCTCCAGAATTGCTGCAGCTCACGAAGGATGAGGAGAGTTGTGCTGAATTGGCTGCCAACCTTCGCAAATCGGAGAGGCACTCTGAGAAGAAGAAGTCTTCCTGAAACAGTTGATTAGATGAGAAATTAGAGAAACATAAATTAAATGCAGAAATACTTATTCTGATTTTCTCATTTAATATAATTAGTATTAAGGTCAGCTATATAATACTACTGACAAGCGGTAGTCGAATAATCGGTAGTATAACATAGTATAATTATGTTATATGATAGTATAGTATATTTCTTTAAAGCCGTCTTTACCCTGTAGAACAATATTATGATGGTGGTGAAAAAAAAAATTATACTAAAACTCCACATTAGGGTTCCTTGTTTCGTGAATGCCATTATAAATTCATAAATAAAAAGAACAAACATTCAGACTCAGAATAAATAACTGTAGACTATACAAATATTTATCAAGATGTGGAATCGATCCCGCAACCCTTGGCTCGGAGAGCGAACACTTAACTAGACAATTTGTTTTATTTATAAATTGTAATAATCTATTTTAAGTATTATTGTTACATAAAACTAAACATACAGCCTATATTTGTTCTGCATACTTAGAAAGCTTATGTAAACGTAGGCTTAGAAATTTAGTTACTAATAGCTTTTGAAATTTATCTCAAGTCAGTCGTTTAATATTGGTTACATAAAATTATACAAGATAACGCTTGAAGTAATAATTTAGCTGTTAGAAATACAAATTAATGTTCATTTTACTGTTGAGTAAACTAAAAAATTGCATTAAAATTAATTATTTTTTAATTTTCTTTATTCATATATTTAAAAGTAAAAATTTAAACATGTTATTAGATTTTATTATCAATATCAATATCAATATCAGCCCGCGGCAGTCCACTGCTGGACATAGGCCTCACCCAAGGCGTGCCACCTAGCCCGATCTTCGGCTACACACATCCAGTCTCTGCCAGCCGCCTTGCGCAGATCGTTGCTCCATCTAGCAGGAGGGCGTCCCACACTACGTTTGCCGAGTCGCGGTCTCCACTCCAGCACTCGTCTACTCCAACGATTGTCGGTTCTCCGACAAACGTGTCCAGCCCATTGCCACTTCAGTCTGCTAACTTGAAGAGCAATGTCGGTGACTCTGGTTCTCCGGCGAATTTCTTCATTTCGAATTCTGTCCACCAGAGAAACCCCGAGCATAGCTCTCTCCATAGCCCTCTGAGCGACTTTGAGCTTTGCGAGGAGACGGACTGTCAGTGTCCACGTCTCGGCACCGTAAGAGAGTACGGGCAGGACGCACTGGTTGAAGACTTTTGTCTTCAGACTTTGTGGTATGGGCGACGAGAAGACTTGACGGAATTTCCTGAACGCTGCCCAGCCCAGCTGTATCCTTCTGTCGGCTTCTTTCTCGAAGTTGTCTCCGTCTAATCGCACTATTTGGCCTAGGTAGACATATTCCTGGACAACTTCGAGAACTTCACCATCGATCGTGGTCGGTTCTGGCTCAATATGCTCAATATGTTGGTTTACCAAGAGATTATTATAAGGTAGGCAAAATATCTATGTTGGCTGGCTAGCTAGTTATGCTGGATTCCATATGAATAGGCAACATGAGTTGGAGAGTTTATAATGAAAATAAAAGTTAATACTTTTCTAAATTGTCACTATTTCTTAGAAGTTTAATTTACTAGTCGTAATTTTGGTTAGTTATTATTTTTTTTCTTTTCTGACATATGAACCGCTCTTTGAGTGAAAGCTTCCTCCAGTTTCATACAAAGATCTTTCTTTTTTACGCATTTAATCAGTTATGTCTTGCTATTTCAATTACCTCATCATCACATCGTTTGTTAGGCTTACTAATGATTAATTAATTTAATCATTAGTTAGCCAAGCAAAAGAATTAATTTATGGCAGATTAAGTAAAAAAATAAATAAATATGGAGAGGCCCGTGCTCAGGACATATATGGTCTGTGGAAAAAAGAAAAAAAAATATTTTCTATCTATATTTAAATGTATCTATATTGTTTTTATATCTATATTGTTTATGTTTTCTTTAAGCATATCAAAATATGTGTGGTTATATTTATCTGAGAATATGTCAAAGTTCATTTCGTTCCAATGTGCACCGATGTAGTAAGTATTGGCGGACGGATTGATTTCCGCCATCAATTTACTTGCCACCTGCATTTTACGTAACACTTCTACCTGTCTGTAACAAATTGTTGACACACTCGTACCGAAGGGGCAACTTTTATTTAAATAGAAACACTAAATAAATAATATTTGGCATTGTATTTCTTTGTTATAGTTATTCGATGTATTTTACATCTAAAATAAGAACACTAAGCAGTTTTTTGTCGTAATTTTTGACTATTTCAGTTAACCTTAATAACGCTTGTATTGTGAATAAATATCATTAGTCTAATAGTCCTTAGAATCGAACCCACAAAACATATAATCGTAAGTTTAACTCTTGACGAAAAGGAGGAATCATTGGTACTTTTAACAATCTAGGTACAATTACGAAGATATACTTTATTAAAATGAGACTGTCGTTCGAAATTGTTTGCAATTTGTACGGAAATAAATGTTTTTGCCAAGTTGAAAGTTAACACCTGTTTCAATTATAAAATTTAACCTAGTTATATTTTAATGATCATTTGACGTGAAAAGTAAGTTGCTAAGAGAGTTGCCAGTTGTTTTTTACTCTATTTTTGGTCTTTTTTTAGTGCCTCTCCGAATGGAGGAGGTTTTTGTGAATCTCTGTCTTTGGCAAAACAAACACTAAAATTAAAATTAAAGTCAAACTCCTTCTAAAGCAATCATTATCCCTACCATTTAATTTATTCAACCCCTGACATTTAATTTCATAACAATGTAATCCTATGCCAAATATGAAATATTTATTTATATTGGAGGTCGTGTTCCTAGCGGTAATTATTTTGCCTTTGACATATTAATCTCTTTTTTTAGTAAGGAAGCTAAAATTTTGATTTATCAATCCATTTCCATATAATATATACGTATCACGTCCAGTAGTGGGCATGTAAAGGTTATGAAAAGACAGAATAAACATTATTGCTAACTAAAAAAAATAAACGATTTTTTTTTCTACTGATTTGATATTTATGTTACATCTGTGTATTATTTTTAAAGGTAAGAGCCTAGTTTCCCACAACACAGGGAATCCTAGTGTGGGCTCTAGTGTATCTGTTACATATGAACACATTTTGAAAATAAAGAAATAAAGATTATTGATGTTCATAATTGATGAATGAACACCCTTTTTATTTATTATTTAGTTATTTTATATATGAAAAATAAAATAAATGTGGGTAGGTAATGTAAGAGACAACATTCATTTAGTTAATTAGGGTTATCAAATTCTCGGAACACGTGTTCTCCGTGCGTGTTCTGTACTGATTAATTTCGTCACATACGCCTGTAACTCGTACTTTGTTACTGGCCGAAACAAAATTAAATTCTACTAAATGAAATTATATTACTCGAAAAAGCGAAAGAGTTAACTAAGTCCAATTATCTCATTAGCGTTGTAGGATTGAATTGAAATTACAATTAGTTTATAAAAGAGATTTTTTGGTGGATATGATTTAAATTGAAGAAATCCGTAGTAGCCTTTCGAGTAAGCTATAATCTGGTTTAGTTTGTTGGAGAATTGTTGGAGTAAACGATGGAGAGAAGATTTCGGATGCGTCTTTTCAAATGTAGTGTAGGATCACAGGAGTGTGTTTGATGGAGTGGCAACCTACGCAGAGCGGCTGGCAGAAACTGGATGCATGTACTGGTTGGAGATTTTTGTCTTCAGGTTTTTTGGTATGGGCGATGAGAAGACTCGACGAAGTTTCCTAAATGCTGCCCAGCCCAACTGAGTCCTTCTCTTGGCTTCTTGAACTATGATGAACTGCAATTGATCCTTATTGTCATTCTAAATTTGTTGTGACAAACTGCTTGTGATTATTTAAGATCAAGCTATGTTTTAATTTTTTTTGCCATTTGTACCGATGCGGAAATCGTTCTGAACGGTGGTAGCTCCACCACTGAGCCGAATAGGTAGTTTTTGAATTAAGCTGGTTATATTCCGAGTTAAGGTTAGGGCAGTCTGCTTATATCGAAAAGTTATATTTATAAGTAATATGATATATAAAAAAAATAGAAATAATATTTATATCCCTAATATGCTATATAAATAAAGTTTTATTTCCTTTGACGTTTAATTTTTTTTTATTGAAATATTCGAATCGAGAATAATACGGGCAAATCTTTTAACTACAAAACGCCCACTCGAGTGTTTTTATTGTGAACGATGTTTTTGTATTGGAGTTCGTGTCAAGAACAGGATATTTATAAAGCCGTTTTCGACTTGGACGACAAAGAGGATTTTTATATCTAGTGATTAGACACGGCACCCGCTTTTGTGTTAGGATTCTGATATAAAGCTTTAAAATATCTCTTTTTTAAAATATTAATAATACTTATATTGTCTGTAATTATATACTTATATTGATTTATAAATTACAATAGTGTAGATAGTAAAGATTAAGCATGCGATCTGAGGTTGTTAGCACGTATCTACCATCTGTCTATGTGTGATGTGAATCCTATTTTCCTAGCACAAGTATTATAATCTTAGTTGAAATAGTAACAAGAATTTTCGATCGATCCCGAATCGAAAGAAGATCGCCATTTGTGGGGATACCTACACGATTTTTCAGTAGAGAGTAGGAGAAATTATCACGTTTTTCAGTATTTTATTAACGATTGACAAAATTGAATCCTTTGAACTCAAAAATAAAAACTTACCTAAGTAGTTGATGAAAATCAGATTTTTAATATATTTAAGTATTAATGGTATTATTATTTTATAATTTATACCTTCACAATTTCATAATTTGTACAATTATTTGCAGTATTTTGTAAACTTCATTTGAACGGACTTATGGTGTAAATTACACATGGACAAACTGTAATAATCTTGCTTTCAGACAACATTCGTTCTGAATATTGTATTTAGAGGAAACAACTGTTTCCTCTAAATACAATATTCAGAACGAATGTTGTCTGAGCGCTTCCGGAAATGTTATTTGTTATCGTTACCTGTTTGCACAAGCACGTTACGTAAACAGTCGCTATGCGTATCACATTATTAAAAACAATATACATAGATAGATTCTTATTTATAGGCCGACCAACTCGTTTGTAGAGTCAACAAAAAAGGACCTAATTTTTTTATTTAAAACTATAAATAAAAAAATTAGGTAAAAGACATACCAGTTGTATGTAACAAGCCTACTATGGAATAAGTTTCTTCACAAGCACAGAGTATGTAGCTCAGAGAGCTATGGAGAGAGCTATACTCGGAGTTTCTCTAATAGATATGAGTCGGAATGAAGAAATCCGCCAGTGAATCAGTCACCGACATTTTTGAATTTGCAAACTGAAGTGGCAATGGGCTGGTCACGTTTGCCAAAGATCCGACAATCGCTGGAATAGACGAGTACTGAAGTGGAGTCTGGGTATTGGCAAACTTAGTGTGACACGTCTCCCGGCTAGAAGGTGCGACGATCTACGCAGAGCGGCTAACAGAAACTGGATGGGTAAAGCCGAAGATCGGGCTAGGTTACGCTTCTTGAGGGAGGCCTATGTCCAGCAGTGGACTGCCGCAGGCTGTTGTTGATGATAATAGAATAAGTTAAAATTAAAAATAACATTTATTCGATAGCCTGTTCAAGATATATCGTCATAAAATAACACAAACAGTCTTTAGTATACAATATGTATGTCTTACAATATTTTATACATGTGAAATTGTTATTCGTTTGGTAGTCAATATTTTTGTGTATTTTCAATCCGCATCTTTCGTCAGTCAATAACTGTCGTCAGGAGTGAGACATATACGGGCTATGATGATATTATTCAATTCTAAATATGTACTAAAGGGAGACAGTGTTTTACAAATTACGACGACACCCCATTAAGATTTACAAACAAAAAAAATGTGGCGAAGCTAGCTCATTACAGTCGCTGTCTTGAGCAATCGAGATTGTGAGACAAATTTAGATGTAGAGAGTATTTCATTTGTCAAGGCTGTCTCGGCTCATTACTTTGGTGTTTCAGCTTCGATAAGGGTCTGATACCTATTTTAACAAATTTTACGTGCTTTTCTTTATCTAAATTCGTATTAATATTATAATTATTTATCTGAATTTAGATAAAGAAAAGCAGTATAAAAGCAGTATTTAAATTCAGATAATCGTGTAGAAAATTGTATTTTTTATGTATTTGTATATCCGCAAAATATCATTTTTTATGGAAGAATAGATAAACGAGAAAATTCCATTTGTTGATTGTATTTGATGATGATGATGGCCATGACCCATTGTAGTTGCCTGCCTAAGTTACGGATGTGAATAATGGAAACCAAAAAGGATTTAATGAAAGAGGAAAGGCACTAAAGGAGGGGGGAAAGAGTAGCCTGTAGGTATCTGCAGTCACGGTACGAAACACAGTAATACAAAATTGGTATCATCTCAGATACTCTGTGAGGGTGTGGTACTTACGAGTTCGATTAGGCCGTCTATGCATGACTCTACTACAATCTTCGTTCTGATTCAAATGAAATTCTATAACCTGAACTAAGCTGAATTTAGTTTTCATAAAAAATAACCATTGCAAGTATTTATTTGATGCATTCATATACATTCAACTAGAACGGAGATAATTGCAAACAAAACAATTATTAGCCTTTTGTGATACCAAGTCTGCACAGCGGGGAGAGAATGTAATTACGATCTATCCTACACCACATCCAATCTCGGATGATCCTTACTCCTTTGTACAACATCGTCTGACCCTTTTTTATATTATTTTTACATTAAGTCGAGATATTTAGCTTCAAAAGTAAAATATTGCATGTAGGTTTTAAAGCGATTATTGAAATATAAGTCTGGTTACTCGTCAATTTACGTCAAGAGCGTAAAAAGAATGGCTCGGTTAATTTGGGGAAGAAACCATATTCTGACAAAATAATGTTTTCTGAGTGAATCCCACTTTTCTTAGTTTCCCTGTCTTATCTGGTCTATAGAGGTGTGCACCAATATCCTATAGCAGTTAACAATTGGACATAGGCCTTCCCCAAGGCGCAATTTATTCTGATCTTTCGGACTAAGGGTGTGAGTCTTTAATGTCCGACCTGCGTTGATCATCGTTCTATTTAGGGCGGAGGGGGGTTCAAGAGCGTATATCATTATACATTTTGTATGTACTGGACCACATTCGCAATAAATATTAACTAATTCTTAAGTTCTCGTCAGCGTAATGTCTATTCATTATAGACGTCACATTCTATTTCTGGATATTGGCCTCTCTTTTACTTATCTATTCAGGGTGTTAACATTCTCCACGATTGACAAGCTAATATAGGATTGCAGATTGTTTTTTATTGGGCAAGTAGACGCTACTTTTATTACGTTTTCTGTTATCTTTAAAAGTATGTGTATATTTAATTTATAATCTATCTATACTATTAGCCAAGTAAGATAACATCCTTTAAAGTTTTCAATATTTGAACACCAACATTTCAATCCGTGATCACGGAAATTGAAAAGTAACTGAAACATTGGAACTTATTTAATTAAGTTATAATAAAATGCGAAGTTATCCATGAAATTTGTTTCATTACATTTTTAATGGTTATTCCTCAAAATTGCTTAAAATTTGAACGAATTGCCCTGAACAAAGTTTTATTTAGTACAAAAAAAATTTAAGTTTATTTTATTTGTCTACTAAATACCGTAAATGTCTTATCAAAGGTCTGGCAGCTGTCCGTTATTCAATTATTCATGTCACGTTCATCTTAGCTATGCCAGCCTTATTTCGTATTTATTTTTCGTAGAGAAAATATGTGACGTCGAGCACCTGTCAGAGAAATGATATTTCCTTTTATTATAGATAAATAAATTACATTAAATAAAAAATGTATTGTATACAAATGATATTATTTAGCCTTACTCTTTTTTTATGGGTTATTAGGCAAGTGAGCTAGCGTGTCAACTGATGGAAAGCAGTCAGTGCCATCGAAAGAAATTTCTAACCACATTGTAATAGCATAAGCTCTGGTAGTCTTGAGAAGGGTATCGATTTGTATTAAATAAAGATATTGGTTTGCCTCCGAACTTTTCTCCAGCGTAATCGAAAGTAAATTTTTTCATTGGATATTCGTAAATTTTTTACTTACGTTTTTGTTTTCACAGGAAGACCTGCTTGTCCAAAAAGTAATTGAATTATATTTTTTTCCTAAAGCCCATATGTGTTCCACTGCTATGCATGGGTCTCCCCATTTCTGGACGAATATTACATCAACCCGCGACGTTTGTTCAAAGCGAATTGATGGGGTATCCAGACTCGGAATAAATATCTGTAGGCTATACGCATATAATATTTACCTTGATGTGAAAATCGAACCCGCAATCATTAACACCGAAGGGAGTAGCTTATATGTATAGGTTATTCTGACGACGTAGATGCTTATATGCAAGAGGTCGGTATTCGTCGTTTCGACTGGCCAGCGCGGAGTCTCGACCTTAACCCCATTGAGCACATCTAGGGACCTCCTAAAAGGCAAGTACGATAAGAGAAAAGAATAAGAAGGAGCTTAAACGTGAGATCGCGGCAGTGTGAGAACACATTACGAAAGACACCATCAAAAGCCTGGTGGAAAGCATGCCATGACGATTACATGCCGTAATTACTGCAAGGTAAGGTCATACTCGTTTTTAATTTTTTTGTTGTTTTTTTATTTAATTAAAGTACCAGAAAGTACTCGTAGCTTTAATTTCACTATACTTATAAACAATGTTCATTTTCAAATGGATTTTCGATTACATTGACTAAAACATATATTCTAGGATTTAGGTGTTAAAAAAAATTCTAAAAAAGAAAAAATAAATATCTAGCCATCTAAGCTAAATGACATACAAAAAAAAAATAATATTATCTATACAAAAGCCAATGACTGTAAGTTGCCCATTTTTTTTGCAAAGGAGTTTATTAACACCTTTATCATTTAACTGTCATAAAATAAAAATGTTATTTTCAAAAAAAAAATATTATTCATATAATCTTAATATATTTATCTTATTATTATATACATTTGTATATTTGAGAAGTAACAATAACTTTGAATAAAAAAGTGTAAAATGATGGATGGCGGATTTAAGATTTTTGATGAAATTTTAAATAATATAAATAAAGAAGAAGTACTACGAGGGCCGCTGTTACAACAAACTTTATGGATAGAAAGGCAAACGAAAATGTATATCAGCTGAAAAAAAAAATCATCGCCACTCACAGATATCTGCAATACCAAAAGCATTGCAATAGCATCACCTAGCTTCGAGAAACGTGTAAATTGCGTTATTAAAAGTTCCAAAATTGTTTTGGAAAATCCGGCGAGCGTATTTGTTTCCTACATTGGTGTGCAGTAAGAGAGAAACGTAACTAAATCATCCAGATTATAAGGATATAATTTTTAGGTTTTTAACAATAAGTTTAATTGCTAATGAACTAAAACTTAGTGGAGATATATTGCTGTCCTTGTCTCTTGGTGACACGGCAATTAATCATTTGTTTATGAGCACCGTCCAAGTAACACGTCTAAATAGTGCGTTCTCATGTATCTTTATAAAATATATGTGACGACGACCAATTGCGACCGACGCGGAGTCAATGGTCGCAGGTTCGATTCCCGCATCGGAATAAATATATGTATGGATTTATAAAATATTTTTTCCGAGTCTGGTAACCCCCCAATCCGCATTTACTTTCCTGCCCTTTCCTTTCTTCTCTATCCTTTCCCTTCCTCTCTGCCAATCCACGGTTTGCCGTGCCTATGGATGCGTGGTTAAGGGAGAGCTTAGTCGCAAGCGTGCCGACCGTCCCGGGATCGGGCTTCCCCGGGTACTATGGTGCCTTACCTCTACATACAGGGCTCTGTTGGGGCTGACCTCCATCCTCCCTTGCGGCTCGTGGGATTCACTAAGATGAATATATATACCTAATTTGTTGAAAATGATGGCGACGTAGTTCGCCACCCGTCACGACCTGATTCTCGCGAGGGCGAGAAGCGACCAATGGAGAGCCGTTTCGCTGCGATGAATGGTAGCGGATAAAGCTCTGTGGTCTCTGCCAATCCCTGCGGGGGATAGACGTGAATATATAAAATATATATATATATATATATATATGTTATCAATGTAGAAAATACTAAAAAAATAGAATTTATTTCAAAAATAAATAATCATTTTCTATATTATTATACATTCAAGTGAATGAAACACAGGTTACTGAGCGCGTTTTCCGATCCCTAGAGTATGTTATTTCACAGCTGGGAAAGCTATTTCTTTACGTGCTCTCGTAGCATTTTCAATCTGAAATATCGTCGCTGTTATTATGAAACCTTTTCGCGTGCCGATTCGAAATTTTCTATTTATTTTATACACGAAAAATGTTCATAACATTTATGTAGTTGTTTACTTTATTGGAATATTTTTAGGGTATTTAAGTATAAAATGGAAAACAAAAGAAAAACAATGCTTTTATAAACAAAATTACGAAATGCTTTTATAAACACAATTACTCCTCTTATTTTTCCTATACAGTCGGTACCATAGATACTGCTCCTTAATTCAGCAGACGAACGAAATTGGGTGTAAGTTGGTAAATGTTTACTTTACGCAAAATGAAATCGAAGTGGATAAATTTTACCGACCTTTCCTTATCGGATCTTTCTATCAAACAGGAAAATTGTGAGAGCTTTAAAAGAAGTAATCTCCTTGCTTCATTGTATAAATTAGCTAAAAGGAAAAGACTTTAACCATTATAAATAAAGCAATTGTAAAGTCTTTAATACTGTAAGCATTTTAATCGCTTATTTGCTTTATTCAATATAATTTTTTAAAGCGTTTTACAAGTAAACTATTAAGATTCCTGCTGATTTGATACTTATTATAAATACACAAATGAGAAATAAAATCCAGACTCAGATTAAATACCTATAGGCTATACAAACATTTATTCATTTATCATATGCAGGAATCGAACTTGCAACTACTGGTTAAGTAGTCTAAGATTTCAGGAAACATTATTTTTATTAGAAAAGTATCATTGTAATTATGACTTTCTACTGTGTATAAATTATTGCCAAAGTATAGGTAAATTAAAAAGGAGCCCAAAAAACCTTATTAATGGATTTAAATATGTATATTCATTTTTTTTCACAACCCACTGCTAAGCACAAGCCTCTCCATATCTGGTGGAACGGACTTTAACCCACCATGCTTGTCCAATGCGGATTGGCGGGGTTATCAGACTCTGAATAAATATCTGTAAGCCATACATATATTTATTACGATACGGGGATCAAAGTCGCGACCATTAACTCCATGGGCGAGGGGCCGCGCTAGTGAGTCAATTGGTTGCCATTAATTTTAATACAATAACAATTATAAGTGCAATAATAAGGGAACAAAGATTTAAGTTTCAAAAAATTAAAAAATTTAAGCGTCGATGTTATAAAAGATAACTGGCAGTTAACAATTTACATTTTCTGTCCATATAATGAGCTAAAAAATAGAATTTTTTTAGCTCATTATATGGATTTAGCACCAAATTTTCTAGTGGTAGAGCCATGCTGCAGATAAATACTTTGTCAAGAATGGTATATTATTTGTCTGTAGCATGAATGGGCTGGCTCGCTAGGGGAAGTACTACACTCCCGCAGAAAACCGGCGTCTAAGTGGTAGCTTGTCTACCGCGCTTCGTACGGTGAGCGGTCTCAGTTCCGGAGGCCCAATACCCTCCCCTTCCCACTCCCATTCCCACTCCGATTACCACTCCCACTCCCCCTCCGATTCCGCAACCGAAGTCGGCAATGCTTCCGCACTGCCTATGGCATTGCGGATGCGTTGGGCGGCGTTGGTTGCTTTCCATCAGTTGACACGCCTGCTCGTTTGCCTTCCTATGCCATAAAAAAAGAAAAGCCAATTATTAAGTTTCTGTTGTAGTAAGAAATCTTTGAAATTATTTTGAAAAGCAGAATTTCCAGCGTTTGCACTGAAGTTTTAAAAAAAGGTACTTTCTTGTTTCAAATGCACAGAGCAATCGTGTTGAGACTGTCGGACTTGCCGCAATGCAGCTGCAATATAAACAACTTCCTCAGACCTCTGGCAATAAAATTTTAGATGAAACTTACCTGATGTGTTATTTTTCCATTTATAGCTTGTTGGGATGTAAGAGTACATCTACAGCTTCCCAAATAGTCCTTATTCGAAATTGAAATAAACTGTTTTTGGTATCTTGTCTTACTGAACATTTCTAAAAAATTTATCGGCGACCTTTATAGTGTATAAGATAAATGAATGTACCAAACATATTGTTTTAATTTTAATTACTTTTTGGTAAGAACTTTTAAATCGCCACCATGATAATAAAGAAGTTACATATAATGTAATTTAATTGAAGGATAAATTTTTAACGGCATTTTATATAAAATATTGTTTAACCCTGAAGTCATGCTTTTTTAGTAACTCGGGTACATAGAAGGTACGTGCTCATAATGCACGTACCTTCGAAATTATATTTAACGGAATGATGAAACATATTTTTCAGTTATTTAATAAGAATTATAATTATTATATTATTATTATGCTTATCTTATCTCTCTTTCACTCCTGGGTTTGCTGGAAGAAAACTCAATTTTGAGTTAAGCTCGCTCTTGTACATCTTCTTTCCTTTTAATTCTTGTATTTCCTGTTTTGTGTACAATAATGTATTAAATAAATAAATAAAATAAGAATTCGTACTTGATATAGGTCATATTGATATTGATGTGTTATAGAATGGAGAACGTCCTGCCGCCTAAGACTATTTAGGCTAATCTTTCCAATTAAGCTAATAATAACGTTTATACTTAGAAAAAATGGTTCTCGTCAATAGTTCAATGGTAGAATCAAACCTAAGACCCTAGATAATAAGCCAGTGGACTATCGCAAGCTAATGATGACCAAATAAATATCATGAATTATATTCATTTAGACTTTAATTTTTTTGTATTTGTGTATGTGGCTTCTGGCTTATATATTTATACAGTATATTTATGTCCCACTGTTGGTCACGATGCTTCCCCATTTCAAGAGAAATGGCCATCCAACCTCCATTAACTGCGCAAGTAGTAATTTCACCAATGAACTAGTTATTCTTCACTGAGATAACCATTTCTTCCTGCGGTTATACTAAAAGGCGACTATCTGAGCAAATACAAGTAGATAGGAAGAAGTATAGTTTTTACGCTTAAAGTAATAATAATATCTTGATCTTGAAAAAAGTATTAAAGTGGCAAAAATTTGTTAATGTGGTGCGTCCTTAATTATAGCGGCAATGGGCTGGTCACGTTTGTCGGAGATCGGACAATAGGTGGAGCAGACGAGTGCTAGAGTGGAGACCGAGTCTTGGCAAACGTAGTGTGGGAAGTCCCCAAGCTAGATCAACGCAACGATTCAACGATTTGCGCAGGACGGCTGGGAGAAACTGGATGCGTGTGGCCGAAGGTCAGCTTAGGTGGCACTTATTGGAGGAGGCCTTTGTCCATCAGTGGACTGCCGCAGGGTATTGATGATGATGTTGATATACATATATCTACAGCATTAATTGTAAGATGGTATTTGAAATCAAAAATCGTGACTCAGAAGTAACGAGCGTCAAGCGGTCGTCTATTTTTATAACTTCCCAAGTAGTTGATTTATAAAAAGAGCTAGTTTTCAAACCGTTAGAAAGGTTTTTACCTTTTCAACAATTTGAAAACTAGCTCTTTTTAAAATATTATGCCATTCTTGGCAACGTATTAGTCTGCAGCGTGGCTCTAGCACTATCTAAAAAGCTGTTCAATATATATATATATATATATATATATATATATATATATATATATATATATATATATATATATATATATATATATATATATATATATATATATATATATATATATATATATATATATATATGTATATCTATAAGAAAGTAAAATATTTTTAGCAAAAATTTAGATTTCGAGTCTGTGGTTGCAATGCGTTTCGTGTGATTCGTATAGAAGAAAAAATATAAGGATTCGAGTAATTTAATGGAGTAGATTTTTTTATTTATAAGATTTTTTTAGAAGACACACCAGCAAAAACGTGTTACCTAATGGAAAACAATCAACACAGATTACAAACATCGGCAACAGAAGAAGCATTGCACAAGAAAATATCTATCTATCTTCCTTTTTTATGGGATAAGAAGGCAAACGAGCAGGCGTGTCACCTGATTTAAAGCTGGTTTTCTGCGGGAGTGTGGTACGTACTCCGGGTACCTCACTCTCGCAAAATACCGTGTGGTTACTTTCATGCTACAGACAAATATTATGCCATTCTTGACAACGTATTCGTCTGCAGCGTGGCTCTAGCGCTATCTAAAAAGCTTTTGCCAGCCTTGGAAAAATTTGTGGGCTTGTGTTTTGAAGATTGTTTTATTGTTGGATCGTTTCGGGAATATCGTTGACATCTTACACCAATTTAACATTGTATTCGCTATAAAATGATAAAAAATCATACATCTATATTTTAATTTTCATTATTTTATTCAACTCAAATTGTGTTAATAGTGAAAACTGAATTAACAGGAATCATGTAGGATGGAGAAAATTAATTGCTATTCCCCAAAATGTAATTTGCATCGTTAATCGCTCGGGCTTTGGTATATTTGATATGATTGATAATATAAGTAGCTGTTATATAACGTTTGTATACTCTTATTCTTAATATTCGTGTTTTAATATTAAAAGGCATTTATATTCAATTTAACAATCCCTTCTTATTTATGCGTATCTGTGTTATAACATATGTTCTTGTTGCTAAAATCACTAAAATGCTAATTAAAACTGTATTAGAACTAAAATTAATTTAACAAGTCTTATAAAAGTAAATTTTGTTTATCGACAAAATGTGATATATATATTTGATATAAATATAGATATATAGATAATCTGTTGCTATCTGATATTTATATATACATATCGTGTATAAAAGTACCAGGAGATGTATATAAAAGTAGCACAAACGGCTTGTAATATCAATGCAATGTTTGAGAGGGCTTGAACGAACTTGCGGGCGCTTCTGGTTTCGTCGTTTCTTTAGTAAAAATATTTTCTGCATAATGAGCTCTGGGGAGTCGAGACCGATAAAGTATAAAATGAGGATCGCACCATTTGAGGAATTTTCAAAAAATAAATGAATTCTTATTTGGAGAACCAAAAGTTTATCTTTAAACATTTATGTATCTAATGTCTACCTGGTAACCGAAACAATGGGGTATAAAAATAAGCCAGGCGACAACGCAGAGTTGATTTATATATGAAGAAAAAAGTATCGTATACAGTTTGTCAAGTTACTTTTGAAATAATAAAGCAAAATGAATTCTGTACCCAGTGTGTTCCAATTATTTACGCAAAACTTTTCAAGAGAGCTTCATCAAAGACTTCGTACTTCTTTTTGACGAGACTTCACTTTCATGCTTCTTGACAATTTTTACCATCATTACATTTTCTCTCTTGTCTAAACTTACTTTGCAACAATCGTTTTTAATTAAAAGAGTAGAATGTATGGGATTTATAACTTTTAATTCGTTTTATAAACATTGTGTCATTACTAATAATTATATGTAATTATCTTTAAAATACAACGCAATATGAAATCCAGCCAAAGTATTGTAGTTTTAGTGCCACGTTATAGTATTTTTTGTCGAAAGCTGCTAGTCTAAGTTCTGCTCTTCAATCTACTTTCCATTGGAGATATACTGCACATAGGCCCCAAGGCGTGACACCTAGTCCGATCTTCGGCTAGCAGAAACTGAATGAGTGTCATTCAGTTTCTCTCAGTCACCTTGAGCAAGTCATCGATTTATCTATCTGGGAGGTATTCTATAAGTATAGTGCGTTTACCAAGACATGAATTCCCCTTCAGCGTTCGCCTACTTCAACGATAGTTGATTCTTCGACAAAAGGTACCAGCCATTGCCATTTCAATTTGCTAACTTGTTGGACAACTCGTATGTCGGTATCTTTGATTCTCCGCAACTTAATTTCTTTAAATTCTGTTTTAAACAAAATCATTTAATTCAGAAAATTAAAAGCATTTTCATAGTAATGATAATGAACTTTATAAGATTCTTATTTTACAGTGAGATATTAACAAATGGATACATTATTTTAACAGTAAGTTTATTACTTTATTTCGTTGTATTGTATTCTGTTGTATAACAATGCACGGGTCGTTCTGAAACCAAAAGGGTTGATTTACGACACAACTCAGTACGTACTTTATTACCTCAGTAAGAGCGTACCCTAATAAACCCTTACACACACTTTTGGTGTAATGTAGTTATTAAGTTCTTGGCAGGCATAAAAACTAAGTTTAAATTGCGTTACATATAAAGGTTCCTTTTGAGTTAAAGTATTATATAATATGGGATTGAGATATTCGAATTGGGTCAGTGGTGATACTACCGCTTTCGAAGTCAATGGTTCGATAACCGCATCTGTACATATATCTTATAAGTATAAAATTTATTCCAAGTATGGTTACCCCAATCATCCATCATGGACAAGGACGGTGGGTTAATGTCCATTTATTCAGAAATGGAAGGCCCTTGGCCAGCAGTGGAATGTATAAGGACTAGGAAAAAAAAATAAGAAAAATCTGATCTTAAGGATATGTAAAAAAGTGCAATGTCACACTTAGTTCGACGGCTGAGATATAGATCCGCTTCTAATTCCTGGGATATTCAGAATTTCCTGATAGCACAGCAGGCAAATAAGTATACGGATCACCTGGTTGTAAATAATCACCGCCCCCATAGACATCTGCAACGCTAATTGCGTGACAAATGCGTCACTGGGCTTTCGTGAATACATATGCACACACGTCTCTTCATGTTTAAAAATTCTATGTCTATATCAAAATATAGGCATAGTATTTAAATAAAATAAACATATTTACCGCTCAACACGCAGTTGGTACCAAAATTAGTATTGACATGTTTTTGGAGTGAAATCTCCTTTGGTACCGCTGTGAACTTAAGAAAAAGCAAGACTAAAAAGAGACAAACATCTTTTGTGCGGTGCTCAGTATCCTGAAGGTTTCACTTCTTTTGGATGTGAACTGCACATATCTCTTGAAGAAAGAGCTTATTAGTAACACAGATAGGAGAATAATCATATTATAAAAATATTATAATTTTCTAGATTCGTATAGGAAGAGTGGAGACTTATGTGAAGTTGAGACTTTACTTTATAATGTTAGTATATAAGGAGTTGCAGGGACTTTTCCCGCCAACTTACATTAGTGACGTTGTGGGTTTTTATTTCATTCGTATTCTTCTATTATTATCATAATCTTATATTATTATTAGTTATATAGTTTAATTGTGTTTATCGAGACGTAACATGATAAGCTAAATATACTACATATTTCAAGGGATTTGATGTTATCGTATTTTATTTGACACTGGCATAATAGTTATAACTAATTGTTATTAAAAAAAGAAAAAGGAGTTGAAGCAGCAACAGCATAGGTATTAGGGTTTGAGTTCACCATCCAACATCGTGAAATGAAGTCTACCTATCATTAAGCTATTGACATGAAAATTTTTCCCAACTAATTGTTAACGAGAACACTTCTCATGTGAAAACATTTTTTTTTATATATATTCACGCCTATCCCCCGCACGGGTATCATCGCAGCGAAACGGCTCGTCATTGGTCGCTTTTCGCCCTCGTGAGAATCATTAGTATTGACAATTTTCGTTTATCGGGAAAAAGTTGAAAAGCCAATTATAAATAATTGAGTGAAATTTGTTTTTTGAGTATGTTAAATGGTACACAAACAGTAGACTTATTTGAATGTAGCTAAGGTAGTAAGCAAATCCCAACATTCATTATTCAAGAAGTAATTTTCCAAACGTAGCGTCAGTAAACAAAGTCTACGGTCACCGTGGGTTGCATAATTAATATTGATTGTATAGAGCTTTGAAACACAATGTGTATTTTCTCGTTCAGTGAATATCGAGAGTTCCAATGTGTTTCCAGGAAACGATTTTTCAATGGAAATGCTTTGTATTGGCGATGAAATTGTTAATACAAACAGCCGATTATGCAGTCAGCTTGCTGTTAAAAAGTAATAATAGTATAATGTATGATATATTACAGGGGTGATCAACCAGTTGATTGTGGTGAAGCAAAAGAAATATAAATTTAATATATTAAGAATAATCTTCAATTTTATTGTGTTTCGCTCTAATTAATAATATGTTAATAATATTACTTGACTATTTAATTTGCTCAGTAAAAAAATTGATAATGCTCAGTAAAAAGATAGATAATCATTGTATGAACTTAATGTACTAAGTTCATACAATGATTATCTATTAGCGTTAAGACCGCCATTTGTATATTTACAATCAATATTTGTATAACTTTGTTTTTAGTGTATAATAAAGAATATCTATCTATCTAATTAGATCACACAGTCTAGGTAGCAATCAAAAAATCAGGTCTTATCAAGACAGACATCCCTGCTGTTCAATCAAGCGGAATTTTGGCCGTTCCCATTGAAGTTATGCTGAAAAATATTTTTGTGGTGAAGCGCTGAATGAATATTGTGATGATGAATGAATATTGTTCCATTTACTCACTTATGTAATTTTATTTCATGTAAATACGATTCAGTCTAAAGTTGTGAAGAAGTAATGATTATGTAATTTGTAGATAGCGCAGAGTCTAGTTAGTAAACAGTAGATCTATGGTCTAATCAAGTTGGTCACCTCTGATCTAACGGATTGTGTCCGTCTTGGTGCTAGATTTATTTCCCATACTGAATGATATATTTTTAAGGTGTGAAGATATTTTTGTATGGACGTTTTCTTTTTCTTACGTAATTATACTCATTGTGTGAGAATAGCGAGGTTTCGAATCCTTGATATAGTGGTGAGTTGGATACTCAATAAAACCTGGACGTTGTACTGGTAGGTGAGCCGACAATATAGTTACGGTCTATCAAGGGCTAGATGCGGCTAGCAAGAGGCAGAGAAGAGTAAAGCGCAAAGGAGGAGACCTAACCCCAGCAGAAAGATATAATACGTTGAGAATAAAGATGATGATTTTGTTGAAAATTTTTAAAAAGAAAATCGTGGAAGTAATGGCTTTACCCGACCGAGGATTATCTTTAATGCCGTCTCTATCCCGTTGAATTTAAATGGAACAGAGAATTGACTTTTTCTTAACTGTAGATAATGAAGGTGCAGAATTTTCTTTAACGGTCAACATTACTTTGTGATGTTGTGTCGACCTTTCGTTAATCAGATGGAGTCAGCAATCATCACGTAACAATTTGTTTCTTAATGATAAGGTAATTTCAAAGACATTTTGAACATTTTCACTCAAAAATCGCTTAGCTGAAAATCTAGTTAACTCTGTTAGAAAAGGTTATACGAAAATTTAATTATGGATAGCGAAGGATCCTAAGAAGTCAAACTGGGTCAACATAGCTACAAATAAACACAGAAAACATTTCGAATGAATGTATAAATATTTCCGTTACGATACAAAATTTCACGTACCAGTAAGCTTTTCGCATCTAATATTTTATTCACTGGCTAGTGAAATGCAAATTTCATTCCACATTAATCACGACTGAAATTGAAAGGAAAAATTTAATACTGAAAGCGTTGATTTTTTCTATTATTTATTTACCTTTTAGAAAATAAATACAATAATAGCTTATATTCACACATTTAGCTTAAATTATCCTATAGCTTATAATATAATTACACGTTAATGATGTTATTCTAGTTCAGAGATTCTCAAAATTATTAGTTTAAAAATTAAAATATTAGCCCTTTGCACTCGAGGGCTCCGGAGCGGAGCCATTTAAAATTTGTCTTCAAACTCGAGGGCTCCAATACGGAGACAATGCAAATAATTTTCAGTTTTTAACATATAAGGACAAAAACAAATCGTAAAACCTATTTATAGAATATTTCGCTTTTGGTGACGAATGACGGTCGCGGCTCGCGGATTATTATGTTCTCGATAATAGCAGAAAATCGCGGTTTAAAAAAGGTTAGAGTGTTCGAGTGCAAAGGGTTAGAATTCAGCAATTGTCCCCTTCAATCCCCATTTTCTCTAGACTCTTGACCATCCTCCTGTAGGTATCTAGCGCTTACAATGAGGTGTTATGAATTCACTTTGAGGTATACTGTTCAGGTAGATATGGCTTCGACCACCTACGTGACCGACCGGCCAAGATCATGGCAGATGTGTTGTTCAACTTAGTGAAAATAATGGAATAGAAGTTAGGGATGGATAGAGAAAAAGAACAGGAAGTAAGTTTGGTCCCTGATCCCTGCACTTATTTATAGAACGCGCTAATACAGAAAAATGCTACCACTCAACACTGATATTCTGCGAGGCTATGGTACTTCACCAGTCGAGCGGGTGCATTCATGACGGTGCATAGTTTATTAAGGATATAATATTTTGTATTATGTCCTGCAAAAATATTGTTTAGTAGCTTCAGTGCTCATAGTTTCGTATTTGATTATGGTAATTATATTATATTCAAATAAATATTAATTTATACAAGGTTGATTAATAATAAACAATGAAAATAATATGTAACGATTCGGTCAGATCATATCGTATTCTTCTTCTAAGAATGCCTCTCCTACTTGCGATGGTTGGCAGCCAATTCAGCACAACTATTTTTCTTCTTCGCGAGGTGCAGCAGTTCTGGATCACTCGCTATCCCGGTCCACTCCCTGATATTACGTAGCCAAGACTTTATTTTTCGACTAACTTGTTTTTGCCCGCGATTTTTCCCATCATGATCAGTTGCAGTAACTTGTACCTATCATGTCTCATATATGATCCAGGTAAGCAACTTTTCTACCTGTGACGGTCTGCAAAAGTTCACGTTTTTGCTTGACCTAAATCAATATCGTATTAAGAGACGTCAAATAACAATAACGACCAATTAGCTCAGTGGCGCGGCACCCCGCCCATGGAGTGAATGGTCGCGGGTTCGATCCTCGCATCGGATAAATATATGTATCGCTTACAGATATTTTTTCTGATTATTATATATCCCCGCCAATCCGCATTGGACGAGCGTGGTCGGTTAACGTCCGTTCCTCCAGAAATGAGGAGGCCCGTGCTCAGCAGTGGGCCATATATGGACTGTGAAAGAAAAAAAACACTAGTATAGCCGTATAACTTTAATTTACTTTAAATTGAGATGCGTTTTCCACATCTACTGTTAAATTATCATTTTTTATTTTTCCTTTTTTATCTTCTTTTATCTCAGTTTTTATTCGTCTTTTACTTACATGTACAACTTTATTATATTATACAATATTATAATTTAGTTTATTTAGTGTGTTGTACGTCTCTATAATCATAATTAGGCTGCTGCAAAATTATTATTGTTTATATATACTTAGATTTTTTTATTTGCTACGTCTTATCCTGTCTTACACTGTTTATCCTGAGTAAACCTTAAAAAAATAAGTATTTTTTTACCGAAGGGCTTATGCAATAGTGTAGCAATTATAGTAATCTTTGAATAGTCGAGTTCAGCGACACGAGCACGTGAGCAGTGACCGTACACAGATGGGACACGAACCGACTGGCGTTCGTCGGTAAGCGATACGATGACTCTCGTTCGCACAATGACACGCGGATCTGAACGGAGGTGGCCCATCAAATGATAATGGATGAACAACCGAAGGGGCCTGGACAGTCGCGCGACGATATGCGCAGGAGCATTCTATCACAGTTTATAGAATCGGTGTTAAACAAAGTGATTGTTAACATTGTTTTAAATTGATTGTTAACATTGTTTTAAACTGGACAGTGTCGTTTAATATAAACAAGTAGTGAAGAAAAAGGATTATAGTATTATTTTAACAATAGTGTTTTCGTAAAGTCGTGTAACACGTAATAATCTTTGTGCCGGCGCGTAAGTATTTCGTCCAAACCGAGTCGTGTGTTATCTCACAATACACTATAGTTTTAATTATTATTTCCATCATGAACTTTTACCACTATTTCATAAAGGGTTTCCTCTGGATGAAGAAGGAACAACGAAAGAAAATGCACAGTTATTTTTGTCTCTTTTGTATGGCAAATATCATCTGTTTTTTTTTGCCCTTTACATTACGATAATTACGATCGAAGTTATTTTTTAATACATATATATGTATTATACAACAAATAAAATTAAAACATTAATAAATATTTCTTTAAATTTACTTGTACTATAAACACAAAACTAATTAGTAAACTTACTAAACTCACTGATATGTTTAGACAGACTAATCTACAGACTCAATAGTAGTTACTTGATACACTTTTCTACGTACATATGTAAAAACTGAATTCCTTTTAGATATTTTTTCTTTGCTACAACTTTCAATAAATAGCGTTTTTATGGGATGATATGGTAAAAATCAAACTCATTCTTACAATCATAATCTATCTATACTATATGTATCTAAAATCTAAATAAAATATGCTTTTTTATTACATAAACTTGACTTAATATTTCTCTCTACTTTATTGAACAGTTTTCATGCTTAATATCGGTTAATTACGTAGATAGTTTCTGACGTCTGAACGTAGCTACACTAGGAGCATTTGTTTATCTTTTGATAGACATCTGTCCATTCATTAATTACACGAGACGTTCCAATTATCAATTCAGTCAAGAGTACTAAAAACCCTTTTATCCTTTCGAACTTAATTATCAAATGGAACGTAAACTTTTACATTAGTTTTGTTCAACATTCTATTTTTAGGAACTTTGTTTTAAAAAAATGATAAATATCGAAATTATCACAGAAACGTATCATATTTTATTGACTAGTCGTGTGCCGCATATGATTTCCAATCACACAATATAAACAAGTTAATAACAATACAAATAGGTTAATTATATTAAAAACTAGCACAAAGTGTCACGCTGTCACTAGATGGCACTTATATTAGTGTTCGATTTTTATTATAAACGTTTTAAAATTGGATTCGACATATTTCAATAAAAAGAAGATGTTATGAGAAATAATAGGTTTAAACGTTGTTACTCTTTACAGGTAAAATTATATTATTTGATAAGATTTAATAAAATAAAATCTATTTACTGAGCAACATATCAAAGCTTTTTATTTCAGTAACATATAAAAGAAATTAACAACATTATATACGTATGTACATATCTTGGTATATATTTTATAACTTAGTATTTTCTTTGTTAATATAATACTTACTTCATATATTTAAACATCTCTTATAAAGCTTTCTAAAGTTCAAGGTCTCAAATACAAATACGAGAAGAAACAAATTTAGGCCATATTATAAATTTTTTCCTTTGTTTTTCAGAAAACGAAAAAGTCACTTTAGCAACGCACGTCTTTTTAAAATTATTTTCTTGACTTAGCAAAACATTTTTAGATGTGATTGTAAAAAAAAAACAATTCTTAATATCAACTTGTTTAAAAATGTTATAGGGTTTATTAAATTTATATTTTGGTAGAAAAAAAATGTATAATAATATCTTATAATTCTAGTACAAAAATGTGAAATTTGCTCCGATAATCTTATATGTGTCGAAGAAGCCATTAAACTCATCTGCCTTAGGTAGGTATACGGAAATTCTTTTGCGTTAGAAATTGAAAAACGCCCATAAAATCCCGTGAGTGTTGTGTAAGAAAATTACTTCTAAAAGGTGTCGTATTGAAATGGAAGTATAAGAGGATAAAGAGCACCGACTCATTTCCAATAATATATATATTTTTTAATCTTTACACTCTCTACAAAAGCATTCCCTGTGATGTGAGTATATACCTTTTAGCACCATTGTTTTTCACTTACATATATACTTAAAAATCTTAATGAAATCTTTTGTTTTTATGTCATTTACCCTTGTCTTTCTTTTGATAACCATTCCAACGTCATCGTATCAGCAAAATAATTGTTATCACTATCACTTCACGCTCGCCCACCTGAGTGACGTCCGCTCCCACGCGAAATCCTTCTGTCGCCACCTGGCTCCCGCAGGAAGGAGGAAGGAGGGCCAACGGCGGACTCAACGTAGGAAAAGGTTCAGCCATATCTTGACGACGCGATGTCGTTAAAGGACGCTCACAAGCCGCTAGGTACAGCGGCACCTAGGACCGGGGGACAGTTGCCCTAATGATTTGCTGCACGAGCAGTGGATTTCATCCCCGAGGCTCGATCCCACACCCCCACCTACGCAGGGTATGAACGTCCCCGATTGATTGATTGACTTGCGTGCGAGCGACTTACCGCGCGCTAAACAGCAACTGATTTCGCGAGGGCTATCGTGCTCGTGACAATCGATTCTGGGTGATCCCGCAAATCTGCCTTGGACAAGCTGTATGTATAGGCACATATAAATAGATGTATAAAAGTATGAAATATAGTCAGTCATAGATCGCAATCTGGATTTTCCGGCTTCAATTATTAATTAAATATTTTTCAATATGCAGGTTTTCTTGCGATATTTTTTTTTAACCACCATGGAGCGTATTGCAAGTTCATACTGTACTCTGAAATATAGTTATTCACATTTAGCTAGTTTAGACACAGAAATGTTTTCTTGTAAATATAGCTTACGTGACTGTAATGTAACCTTTAATTTTTACCAACTCTTTATATTCTGTAACGAGGAAAATCAATATATAAATAAATAAATAATAAATTACCTTTTTCATACATGAAATTGTAAATTTAAAAAAAACAGAGCCAGATTTCAGCTTCGTGGGCTTTTATTCCAAAGAACTTCGAACTCACTGAGTTATAAATGTATTATATATAACGGATCTTTATTTAAAGTAAACTTTCGATGTATATAAACTTACATTATTATTTAAAAGTAATCGTTTTCATTATACAGAATCGCTCTACAAGGCCTTAATTTAAGTAAATAAATTAATTAAAGCCATTTCAAATTTCCCAGCGGAGATCAATGTACTTACTCCCGTGATTTGATTTATTTCCTGAACGAATAGCTTCTACGAAGGATTCTACAATTTATATTTTCCAAGAAAACGTCACTCCTGTAGCCACCCAGTAAACTAAATATTTTTTTCACGGAACCCCTCAATATAGATTAGGCGTACAAAAAATATACGAAATACTGAAATTCAATTATTTTGGTTAGCGTTTTTCGTAAGCCAATACAAAGCATGACAGTGAATGCAAAATGGAAGGTTTACTACAGAATTTACTATAAAAGTTTTAAAAATGTTTTGTTCACGGATAAAAAATATTATATATTAGTCATAAGGTTACTCTTTGATATTATGCTTTTTTTGACTGTTTTTAAAACAATAGATTTAAACGTTCACACATACACATCCATTTGAACAGACACGTAGTTACTTTGTGGTTCCCGATGTACACAGGCCGCATGTAACCCCATTTCTTTCAGTTCATGTCGTACAGAGGGTGTAAGATGGTTAGCTTTTCTAATTTGCTTGCAAAGTACACGAACGAAAGATAATTCTCACCTTCTGGTATATGGTATCTTTTGTGATGGTTAAAATGTAAAGTGTAAAAATTTTGTCGACAGGGCAGTTGGAGGAGGTCTGCGAAAATGACGTAAACCTTACAACTCATGGGGAGTACGGCACATCCGTTTCTATTGTTTTAAATATATTTGGAGACCTGACACGTCAATGGGAAAAGTAAGTTTTTGTTAAATTATTTATTTAAAGAGTTTTGTAAAACATGCGCACAAGCACAGCAGGCGGAATTAATGCCATTAGACATTCTCCCAGTCAACCTGCGGGCAAAACTGAGAACATTCCTTGGGAGGTGATGTAGCTATAAAGAGAATAGACTAAGTAATATATAATATAAGCATAATAACAAACTATAGATTTCCACTGCCATTGTACCCATAGTAGTCTATGTGAATGGAGTTATTGGTAAAAATTTGGACAATCATCTATATATAAGGTTAGGTTTAGATGAGTGGGTTGAATTCAGAATTCAAATAGCAGGCATATTGTGCCTGGATTATGGTCGTGAGAAGATTCCTTTCCTTAGATGTGATAACTATAGACATGATGTACTTTTAAAGTATTAAATATATACTGTATAAATTCATATATTTACGCTATATATCTGTTTTTTTACACTAATACAAAGAACCGATATATTGACGCCAAAAAGCGAAAACGTAGTAAACCGCAAAATAAAAACTTATCAACCAGACCCAGATTCAAAAGTTTTTTAAGATTTCTGAAAAAAATTGCATATGATCACTCAAAAACATTCAGTTTCAACGCTGTACACAATTTTCTATTGGTCGTAGAGCTGTAAGACCTAACTATTCGACGAAGTATTTTTCTGATCTGAATATATAATTATAAATTTTTGACACCTGTGTCGATATGTATGTACATAGTAAAAAAATGTTTCTTCTGATATTTTACCTTTACCACAGACTCTTACAATGGTACTACGTTGGCTGATTCTTTGCTGTGTGATGCTGTGCTGGAGGCCTGTGTACTCTCAAGGTACCCAGCAGTGCCCGGCACCAAACACGATCACCCCGTGTAGCTGCACTGTTAAAAAGAATGGTCTTGATATACTCTGCGAGTTCACTGAACAACAGCACATACAAAAGGTATATTATATATAATATACAAATATTTACTTTTTTATTTTATAAAGAAGCCTACTACTCTTATCTTCTAAGTGTGGCAACGCATTTGCAATGTCTGGGGTGTCTATGGGCGGCGTTAATAGCTGTCCATCAGACGCCATGGTTGCTCGTTTGCCCCCCTACCCCATAAAAATATGATGACATGATATGAGATTGACAGGATTCAGTCTGTTTTCTTCGTTATTCCCAAAACTATTAACTTTATTTGGATTTTGTGCATGCTGCTTATTCATAGACGAGACTTCTATACGACCGATGGCTGTAACAACTTCAACAGCCTGCAAAAATTTTCAGCTGCGTGCGACACTGAGAGCCTTTCTGTATCAATATCGCTCAGACTCATTTCAATTTAGAAGTGGTGAAAATTGTATCTTAATCCTTGTATTAAAAGAACCGAATTAATTTATAAAACATTTAGTACTAGCTATATAGTGTGTATACATAAAAATTTATTTTACTTATGTGATTTAATTAAAAACGCAATTTAAAGTGAATATTCTACTGTTAGGGGAGAGTCTTCTATTCTAATTTTTTTTATAAAAAAATAAAGACTAAAATAAAATTATCATTGAGCTTATTTAATTAAATAAAATTAATATTAAATAAAATTATGAATGCGCTTATTGCGTAATTGAGTAGCGCTTGGACTTAGGTCTAACCTCGTGGAGTCGAATTTCCTCACCAATGAACTATTTAAATAAACCATCTATAAGCAAACTTACAATCTAATAAGCAAAGCTTAATCAAAGTGGTTGACTAAAATTTAACTAACATTATAGCGTTATTAGCCTACTTAAAAATATTTAAACTACATAATTTAGATTACATTTGTTAATTCGTTTTTTTTTAAATGTTGTGTATGTGTATCATTAGTAAAGGATTCATTTATTCATAATATTTTTGTTAGAATAAAGTTTTTGTTATTTATGTTTTAGGCTATGAACACGTTGCGATCGAAGCCAATGATAATATTCTATCTAAAACTCCGCCACAACAACCTGGCGAAGCTACCGTCATATATATTTTTGGGTCTTGATATCCGTCACCTCACTGTGCACAACAGTAGTCTGGCGGTCATAGAAGATTCATCACTGAGCTCTATTGGTAACTATGTCAACTTTAAATAACAACTGATATTATTTTTATTCGGAAAATAGCTTTTATCTATGTGGAATTAAAACTACACGGATAAAAACTTGTACTTTAATAATAATATATGATTTATATTATTTATAAATATCAAATATCTTTTCTTTCCTCTGCCTTTTCCTTTCTTCTCAATCCTTTTCCTTTCCTCTCCGCCAATCCACGGTCTCCCGTGCTAAAAGATGCGTGGATAGGGGCGAGCATAGTCGCAAACGTGTCGACCGTCCCGGGTTCGGGCTCCCCTGGGTACTGTCGTACATTACCTCAGCATGCGGGGCTTCTCTGGGGCTGATCTCACGAACCGCAAGAGAGGATCCCTTGCGGCTCGTGGGATTCACTATGACGAATCTTAATATACTTAATTCGTTAAAAATGACGGTGACGTGGTTCGCCTTCCGTCACGTCCTGATCCCCACGAGGGCGAGAAGCGTTGAATGGAGAGCTGTTTCACTACGATGAATGTGAGAGGAAGGATGGATGAAATAATGGATGAGTGTGGAGGAAGTAAGGAGGTGTGTTGGGATCGTAGCGGATAGAGATCTGTGGTCTCTGCCTTTATTTCTTGTAAAAAAAACTGTGTCACTAATAAACCTCATTTCTAAGTTATATTAGTCGATATGATTACGATAACCTATTCTAAAAATTTCAAATGTGTCAAATGCGCATTACATTCACCCATACGCATACACACACGCACATACGTTTGTGTATGCGTATAGGTGCGTGTGTGTTCTTGTAACTCTCTCCCTTTCTAATGTAAATAGAGTTGCTTGCCTTATTTCTTGAAAAAAAGAATAATTATTCCACAGGCAACAAGTTAACGCAATTGGACGTGTCCCAGAACAGTTTAGCAACTATACCAACATCATCGTTTACACACTTGAATCATCTGCTAATACTAAACATGAATCATAACAAGGTGAGATGGAAATTATTGATGTACTTTTTAATACACCACAATGGCTTTATGATCAATGGATTTATCCCTTTTTGAAATAAACCTAATCAGACGAAATCTGCGATTGTGGTGTTCCTGGTGTCTTCAATGACTATTTCATTATTTGTCAAGCTCCTTTTAATAAATTTCCAGATATTTCTTTACGATACAATTTATAGAAAAAATATACTTGTGCACAATAAATATGAATGCCTTTTTTTCGTATATTGAGAAAAATTCATATCCAGTATATGAATTTTTCTCGTTTAAAAAAATATCCCAAACGTTACAAAAATTCAGAATATCCTTCGTTCACGAAAATTCTCAGTATTAACTTCAAAGGAGTAAATTGAAAACGGAGATAATACCAAATTGCTACTTTCAGGTAACTGCAGTACATAACAGAGCGTTCATCGGATTAGATACGTTGGAGATTTTAACTCTATACGAGAACAGAATATCAGTTGTTGATGCTGAAGCTTTTAAAGGCTTGGAAAAGTGAGTACTTGCGAAGTTATCTAAGAAAAAATCTTTAATAGCAATTTATAGCGTAGAAGGATGAATAACTTCTTTAAAGGTAAAGCAATCAATGATTTCGGCTCATTGTACAGCTCTTATAGCCCGTGTTTGTAAAGTGTACGCACGCCTACACATTTTCCAAAGCAGGACCAAAATAAAGCCGAACGTCATCAAAACCATTAAGAATGGACGCCTTCGTTGGACTGGGCACGTGGTACGGATGGAGGAGGCTAGAGTACCTTAACGCCTAATAGACGGCAAACCAAATGGTCGTAAAAGCTGCGGAAGGTCTAAGCTCATATGGCTAGATGGAGTCGAGGATGACTTAAAGGCAATCGGTGTGACGGGTTGGAGGGAAAAAGCTAAACGAAGAACCCACTGGAAAAATGTACTGGACCAGGCTAAGGCCTATCCGCGACTGTAATGCCTTGATGATGATGAATCAATGATTTTTATAATTTTAAAGGGTTCAATAATCATTATAAAACAGCAGCATGGTTTATTGACTCGTGTCCACGTGACACAGATTGCTTATTATACCTTTGCGACTGTATTAATTTTGTATAAAAAAATACTTATAAAAAAACCTATAATTTGCGAAAGAAAATGTGTCGTTTTTACTAATAACCATCTCAACATAGTATCTTTTTCGAAGCCGAGGTCGCAGTTTGTTTCCCGAGGGGTTGGTTTTGCTGCGGTGTAAATATTTGACTGCCCTAAATAATTTATTCCAAAACTGGGTTGTCCACGTAATTTGAAATATATCCATGACATAAGGGATCCTATTGAAGGGCCCATGAGTATTAAGGGTTATTAAAATTTAATTTTGTAATGGTTGGTTTAACTTTAGGATCGGGTTATTTTAAAAAACTACAGGTACACCAATTAAATAAATCCTTTTAACTTCAAATTGCATGTGTGTAATTATAATATGATTCCATAATTACTAGTAAATTTCTCTCTTTCTCTGTTTACCTCACTGCGATAATGATAAAAACTTAATTGCTAACTTGTTGATATACAAATTTAATGTAATTTTTATGTTTGAAAAGTGAAGACTATAATATATAATAGCCTATTTTATTATTCTTCATTTTTTTTACGTTAGAATCATGTGAATAGACTAATAAGTTTCTACGTTATAAACTGAGATATTTCTGGAAATAGCACTAGTAGAGAGTAACGATTAGTATGAAATCCAATATTTGTTGATTATATTTATAGTTAAGTCGCATTTTAAATGAATTTTATTTTTGGCACTTGGTTAAATTTTCAATAACACGATTAAACTAACAATATTACACTGATATCTTAATGTTGCATCTTTAATTTCCTTTAATAAAAACATAAGTTTAAAACAATGAAGATTCCATAATAATGCAAAACCAAAAAGTAAACTTAACGAAATAAAAATAACGACAATAAATAAAACGAAATAACTGAATGAAGCATTTTTTATTACAGTTATATTTATTTTTATTATAAAAACAATCATTTATTTTAGAAAACTCAAAAGATTAAATATTGGCGGGAACGAACTCACTGCAGTGCCCCAAAAAGCTCTCGCCTTGCTAGAAAATTTGAAGAAGCTCGAAATGCAAGAAAATCGCATCACGACTATAACAGAGGGTGATTTTGCAGGTAAACTATAAATATATAGACACTATAATATTTAATTCTTAGATAACTTTACTAAATATCGTAAGTTTTTAAAGATATGACATGTAAATGACATAAAATTGCAATTACTTTTATTGCAGCAAACTATTTGTATTAACAATATTTGCTTTTTGTTTTACTCAGGCGTTTCATCTTAGTTTGTATATACACCAATTTCGTAATAACGCTAAAAGTATATCTCACTTAAAAATAAAGCCAAAGACTTTTTTATTGTATACGGAAATCACTGCCATGAAGCTTTTAAGAAATTAGAGAAAATTCCTCAATAGTTCTCATTTTCTCACATCAATATATAACTTAAACCTTTTAAAACGAAAAAACCAATAATCGGTTTTATAATTTAATTAATATTATTTATATTATGCTATTATTAATTTTAGTAAAAGAAAACTCTCGTTATTAAATAACGCACACTTGTACTGATTCACAATATTAATTTCAACATAAACTAACTGATTTCGCTTTTGTTTTAGATATGAGGGTTAACGGTAAAACTTTATGTAGATTAAGGAACCTACGAGTAGATGTTATTTTTTAATTAATACTTTTTGTTCATTGTTTTTTTTTTCAAACATTAACGATTTAAATATTATTCAGTAATTAAATTAATCTGTTTAGACACCATAATATACGCAAATAAATTAATTATTGCACAGGTTTGCGAAACTTGGATTCATTGGGATTAGCTCACAATCAGCTACGTGAGGTGCCGGCTCAAGTTTTCTCCCATTTAACTTTCCTCAATTCATTAGAACTGGAAGGGAATCAAATTCAAAGGATCGACGAGAAAGCTTTCTTCGGTCTTGAAGGTAAGTAAAATTGCCTTAATTTGCTAAAGGCATGAAGTAAACTATTGAGTTAAAATGAAAGGAAATAAATACATATCAATGTTAAATGGTAAATAAATAATTCATTTTGTATTAATAATTTTATATTATTTCTTTACATTTGTACTTATTAGCAGTAGCGATGTGAATCGCATTACTATCCTGAATAGGTAAATTAATGCTATTCATCAAACGTTTTGAAGTATTATTTATACTTTGGGACGTAAAAGTAATTTTTATAACTGTATATGACGGACGTAATTTAATTTAACTATTCTAGAAAATTTAAAATTCGGCCGTGATCTAAAAGTTAAAATATTAAAAATGTTTAGCTGAAATATGCATGATGTTTTTTATCCAAATAGATTAAATATGCGGCAGTTGACACTATACACTCATATTACCCATATGACAAATTGAGCACAAACACCCACCCTCATACACATACATATACCCACACATATACACACACACACACACACACAAATACGTACAACACAACAGAGTAAGTCGAAATACTGAAAAGTTTACATATGCCGTTAATTATATACACAGGTGTTAAATATTATGAAAATAAATAAATAAAAAAAAATGAATAATTATCTTAATTATGTATTTTATGCAGAAAATCTTCAATATCTACGTCTTGGAGATAATCGTCTACACGAGATCCCTTCAGAGGCTCTACGCCCGCTACATCGCTTACGCCACCTGGATCTACGTTCCAACAACATAACCTACATAAGTGAAGACGCTTTCACCGGCTATGGGGACTCAATCACGTTTCTTAATCTGCAAAAAAATATGTGAGTGCTATATAATATCCCATGACGCTATTCGGAAGTTCTTATTACCATAAGATTTGATACCGATATTCCGATTCGAACATTTCATATGCTCTTCTTCTATGCTCTCGTCATAGGGGCGTTAAGTTACCCCCTTTAATGTGGGACAACGTCCATATATTAATATTATCTATTGATACTGCACACAACTATTTGGTCATACGAAAATTAATATTAACTATATAATGCTATTAATCAAACAATATCACGGCGACGGTCCACTGCTGAACAAAAGATCTCCTTCAAAGCGCACCACCAAATCCCTTTGCAAAAAATGGGTGGTTTTGATTTTTATACATTATTGGTAATACTTTAGTTCTAAAGAGGTTTTAATTTAAAATTTAATTTAAACTATGTAAATGGTACTTAACAAAGAGCCTGGTTATGAAAAAAAATTAATTACAAATTCAAACCTTATGTTTTTTTAAAATTAATCTCTTTTTTAGTTTTTGATTTTTTACTTTTGGCGGGTTTGTTAAAAGGTTATCAGGCAACTAAACCTAACTTTTTGTTATTTTTAGTAAAATAATTTATGTTTGTCGCATTTTTGTATCTATAGTTATATTATAACTTTATAATTATATATTCTTATACTCTATAATTATACTTCTTCTATATTATATTTCATTTTATACTGATAATTATAGAAGTTCTTATATAAAACAAATTTAATTTCCGTCTAGATGTGGGTGAGGGTTTATTTAATTTATAGCAATAACAATATCTTCTGCGAGAGTATGATACTTTTATACTACAGTTAAAATGTTTATGCTGCACACAAAAACAATATTTAAATCATCACGTTATAGGAAAAAAGGTGATTAGATTGATTTTTATTTTGAAATCCAGGATTCACCAGCTACCAACAATGGGCTTCGATAACTTGAACTCCTTGGAGACGTTGAATCTTCAAAACAATAAACTCCAACACATACCCGAGGAAATAATGGAGCCAATACTTGACACTCTACGCGTAGTTGATATTATGGGTTTGTAATGTTTCTTTCTAGTATACCTGTCTTTTAAAATCAATATATTTTTATTACTTCTTGCATAATGCTCTGTTTTATCTTCTTGCTTTATATTAAAATTATTACTACGTTTCTAAAGTAATTATGTTATTTAATTACATAAGTCGTTTTATATGGACAGTTGCTACATATATATCAAGTTAAAATCAAAAAAAAAAATTTCTTATACACTCTTGAAAGAATTTTCAAAATGAATGTGAATTCTAAATTGATTGGAATAATCATTTCACTAGAAAATATTGTTCACGATTGCTACCAGACACTGATGGGACTGTTTTGAGGTTTTGTTTTCGAATAAAGCACATGCTATGACCACTTCATGTTAGGTACGTTGACGATTACAGTACAAATTGCACCTGTGCGATTCCGTTATATTGCCCTAATATTTTTTTTGTATACCAGAGCAAGCAAACGAACATCGGAGTTATCTAATTAAGGTAATTTTCTTCCCGTTAAAGTCAATTATTAATATTCAAATGAACGTTCCATAGATAATCCACTTATTTGCGATTGCGAGCTGGCGTGGTACGAGGCGTGGTTGGCGGGCCTGCGAGATCGTGACGACGAAATGATGCAAAAGAAACGCACTGTCTGCACAATGGTTAGTGAGCATCGAGAATACAGCGTTGCCAAAATGCCGCTCGAGAAGATGAGCTGCAAGAGGAAACCTGCGTACGGACGGACCTCTATCGCATTCAAAATATGCCCTACGCTTGCGACAAACACCTTTATGGTCATAGCAGCCAGTAGGCTGTAAAATGTAATTTAACTATTTAATAAGTTACCCCTTTCAGTTTAACGCAAAGAGGTCAACCCTAGCTAGCTGTGGCCGGATAGCTGGAGAAGATCTCTTTGTTTATTTTAACATTGTTTCCAAAATTCGTAACGTGATGAATTTGTGCAATAAAATACGATACATATCAATTTTGGGCTGAGTAGAACAAAAATTAGTAATATTTGGGAGCGAGTAACTTGTGATAAGTAAAGGGAAATGGTTTTTGATAAAAAATCACGTAAGTTAGTGAGATACACTACGTTTATTGAATAAGATCTTTTATAGGTATGCCTTACTGTAGAGTATTGTACCTAACGACATTAAAGTAGACCACAAATGCTTGTGCATTGTGTGCTTGCAGATAGTGGCTTACTACAACTTGAACGGCACTTAACTGTTTTTGAAGAAGTGAAACGTTGGAATAGGAAAATCGTTAAATTTTTAGACGATATATAACTCTTTCGCGATGTTGTGCACAAATAATTCTTTTTATTATTAGATCTGTACATTTTAAATAAATTTTCTCATATTTTTTATCATTTACTCCTTACCTTTACAATGTATTTGTACCTACACGTATGTTCTATATATATATAAAGCTTTTGCGGATTTACCAAGTTGACTATTATAATATAACAATTATATGAATCTATACTTGTAAGAATGTCGGATCTGAATATATTTACATTATTGTATCTTAATCGTGTTTTGAATTCAAATATAACCTTTTAAGCTACCTCTTATTTAAAATGTTATTACGTTAGCTTAATAATGCAGCGGTGTTATTCATTAGATCCCCTTACTGTTCCATTTCATGTAGATTAGATGTAGATTGATAAGTGTTAGATAACAATGAAGATATAACATTATGTATGTTAGTTCTAAGTAGACAATAGCGTTCTTACTACTTGACTGTCTATTTTTATGAAACATGGTAATAAATTCAAGGCATGCTTACGTTGAAAGATTTTCTTCTATCACTTTGCGGAGCGTTTGGGATAAGCGTTGTTCTACTTACATATTGACGTAGGCATGTCAATACTTATTTTTTTAGGGAACATGAATTTTATTTCTAATACAACATTTCTTCTTTATATAATAAAACATGTTAGTATTTAAATTAAGAGTTAATTTCAGTATTGTCTATATTGCAATAAAAATATGTATAGTTTTGTTACATTTGCCAAAGATTTTATTTATATTATTATTATATAAATTAGTAATAAATGTGACTGTAAACATCATAAGCTTTGTCTGTTTTACTTGAAATAATTTGAAATTAATTCACAATTAGTATTAATTTAAACAAAAAGCAATTAGAAACTCAAAAACTAAATTTTTGATACCTTTTCAAGAATGGGCGTTTTTATTTGAATGATATATATAACCAAAAACATATCCCCTAGTCTGAGTAAAGTAAAACATATGTATTTATATATACCAAGTTAACCTTGTTTTAATTTAAAAAACAGAAAACTTTTAATAAATATTTAAATATTTTCAAAAGTTCTTTTAATAAATATATTGGAACTGATATTGAAATAACTAAAAAGTATATATAATACAAACATTATTGTATTTTATAAATAAATGAAACGTGTGTATGACGCGAGACAGAATACAACTTTTGTATTCTATATGCACACGTTTACGTTTTATATACAAATAAATGAATAAGAATCATATTTGTGCTACGTAATCTCTTTCATAACTGTTGTAATATTGATGTTATAACTGTTCTATAATATACACTTGCTCACATATTTAGGTAAGTGTAGAACACAAAATTTATTATCTGCACTTATAAATGTTGTAACATAAATAATAATATTTATTGTCAAGTATATACAGTTAAAGTTCAGAGTCAGCGAAACCTGATAAATTAAGAAAATTTCAGCGTATTGTTGTTTATTATCCGACTCAAATGTCAAAAATGTTATTAAATTTTTGCATGTTTTAACTGTCGGCTTAAGTAATTTTGACTATTTCATAGATATCCAATATATTTAATAATTTCAATCATTTTTAAATAATTAACTGACGCAAGATAAATTTAATTATACGCATTTCATAATAAATATTTATTTCAGAATTTAAATATCCTTATCCGTAATGAGAATATTATATTCTAAATAATTTTAATTATATTTAGTAAATTTCATTAAATTTCTACGTTAAAAAAGTAATACGTATGTATGTATATTAATGTTCCATGTAGTATGGAATCCCAGGAACCAGCATGAAACATATCGGAAATGTGGGACAAAATTATTCACAAGTATGATGTTCAGGAATCCCACAATTCTAAAACGTACATATCATAATAGAATTAAGAATAATGTATCGTAATTTGGCATATTATATTTACTGTTGTGGAATATTTATATAGTTAAGTGTTCGCTATAAGGTATTTAATACTATTTGTAAGTTTGAGAAAGTGTTTGAAGTCTGCCCCATGCATAGACAGACATATTAATAATAAAGTAATAGAAGTGCCACTTACTTTGAAACAAAGACAGCTACATAGTACACACATGCGACACGCTCAAGATAATTACAATCATTAGCGGTTATATATGGTGAAAGTAAAAAAAAAATATTCAAAAGAATTCATTTATGTTTTTTATTTATTGTTTTTTACATTGATTTGTCATCAATAGATTGACTTTTGAAATGGTACCATATATTATTGTAACTACTGGTAAATGATGGGTTTACTTGACCATGACACAATTGGTATAATTGTGACTTGCTTGTTACCTACACATTATAAATACAATATGAAGGCCCCGCTCGTATGCCACTTCTATTTCTTTATTATTTTTATCTCTATGGTTCCATGTATCTATGCATAGATTATGCGTAACATCTTTTAGCGTCCAGTGAGATATTAACACTAATTCAATTGATGTATTTTCACAATTCTTCTCTTGCTTATGGATGTTGACAGCTACAACTACATGTATGTGTAACTCTTTAAAATATGTAACTGTTGTATGTAACGGGTGTAACAAAAACACTCTGTATCGTGTTCAATATAGTTTATTGTCACATTTATTATTAAGCGTAGGTGATCTATAATTCTAATGATAACAATTTGCTGTAAAGATGAATTTAATTTCGGTTGAAATAAAAAAGGATAAGATTAAATTGTTGTTTTAATTTTCCATTGAAACCACGCTTTCTATAAACTTTGGGTGCATAAGGGTATGAAGGAGTTTGTAAGTGTTTATTTTCGAATATGTAAAAATGAAAGCCTTCAATGAAGTCGTGAGATTCAGCTCGCTTATGATATATGTATAATTATCTGATAGAAATAATCTGACTTTTGAGGAGTAGAATAATTTGTCTGCAGGTGCTATCCATCCATTTCTAATTCTCAATTATCCAGTAGAACAAATATATCAAAACAACTTACTCAATAAACATGTTAAATAATCTATACTATTAGAAAGAATCATAACACACGCCAAATAATCTATAACATCTCAAAATGTACATATTATAAAGAAAACTATTTATATAGCAAAAAATAATTCAGCTTAGGTTTCAACCCATCCTCGATTAAGTCTAATTAACATATTATAAATATTTATATTAGAAACAGATTTATAAATATATATATATATATATATATATATATATATATATATATATATATATATATATATATATATATATATATATATATATATATATATATATATATATATATATATATATATATATATATATATATTTAAATACTATTATTGCCATTAAAAGTTATGTGGCGTCTGTACACACCACATTGTTTTTAAATAGTTTGGCAACATTGTACACCCAGTGCCTCGTCCACTTCTCGGTCCGCTCGAATAGCAACGACATGCATCATATTTGTTCCGCGCAATTTTAATATAACTATTGTTTACAATTTATATCACTGTTTTATACAATTTAAATATCATCCATGTATATAATATACCGTGTGTGTACAAGTAATAAATAGAAAGTTTGCAAGTGAATTTGGATTTATTTTAACTTCAACTCGAAGCCTCAACACGTCTTCAGGTACATAAGTTATAAAATGATTACGCAGATAATACCTGCGTAATATCATATGCATAATTCAAAGCATTGTATGAAATAAATACTGAAACTTACAAAGTCAGGGATATAACTCCTGTACAAGTTTCTAACAGTTGTTTGATAGTCAGCTATTGTTAGGGTTTATATAAATATAAGGGTTTAATGGACAATTTTCTTTGCCTTGCCGTACTTTACGTTTTATTAAAAGATTATAAAAAGAGTATTTGTCACAGCTAACCGAAGCTAATATAAAGGAATTATTGTAAAATATGACAAAAATCCTTCCTTAACGGTAGCACCTTGTTAAAGTAAATAGCATTATTCACGTGCGAGGGATTTCGATGCAATGGGCAGGCGTATTGGATATCATTATACCTATCATAAATAACTGTTGCATATTAAAGCATATTAAATATTTAAATCCAGTTTAGGTGGAGTTATATGTATATTATGGGAAAGGAAAAGGAAAATAAAACGGAAGAAGAACAAAGTAAATCGGAAAGGAGACGTTGTAGCAAAGATATAATATAACCGCCTCCTAGGTTTTTTCGTTAGAGAGTAGACGAGTAGGTCCATTCGTGTTATAGAAAAAAAAATTTTAATACTTTTAAAACTATAAGTCAGAAAAAATTGACAATATTTCGTAGCTCATAACTCAATAATGTTAATGGTTTGCAGGTAAGGTCGATGGGCAAGGTGAAAAAATTGTGAATGTGACATATAACGATTTTCAATTTTTGTTATTTTTTTTAGACTACTTTACATATTTCTCGGAGATAAAAGTAAATTTTATCGTGGAACAAGTTCTTGATGCTATTTTTGTAAACATACATTTTTTCTAAAATCGAAAACCTTGTAACAATGTTAATTATCTTAATGTAATCTAAATCTTGTGGAAACTTTCTACAATATACTTCTTATCTCAAAAAAGTTTCCCTATAAAATACTTGTTACAACCTTTGTAGGATCAACTATACGAGCTCATTTGTTTTATGGGGTGTTAAAGTTCTGAACAGACTTATTAACTCAATAAAGTGTAAGTTAATCTACAAAAACTGATTTTAAGAAAATTTATTACTTGTTTTTATTTGTTTGTGATTTAGTAAATAAAGTAAATAAAACTTAACAAAAATAGTAACTACATGGGCAACGATCTAATTTTTCAGTTATAAATTCGCCATTTTATGAGTCAATGGTCGCCGATTCGATTCTTGCATTGGGATAAATATATATATATATATATATATATATATATATATATATATATATATATATATATATATATATATATATATATATATATATATATATATATATATATATATATATATATATATACAGTTGTGGTCATATAATTAAGAACGATTTGAAGTTCTAGAAGATTTCATTTATATAATGTCATACCCAGAAATGTGTACCTTCTGAGAAGCAACCAGTCATGTTATAAAATAGCCACATTAATAGAGCAACATGGCTTAGGAATAAATAATACAATTGTCAACTATTTTTTCTAAGATTTAATTTATTTTACCAAAGTAACACATTAAAATAGTCAGTACTATGCTGGACAAATAATTAAGAACAATTTATTAAACTGAACGGAAATTGTTTTGTATGACATTTACATTTAAAAAATCACAATAATATGTAGCGCGAAAAATTTAACAAGCAATTTAATACATTTTTAACTTAAAATTAATAGTTAATAGCATGTCCACGGCTTTTAATTACTGCTTTACACCGACGAGTCATTGACTCTATTAATTTTTAACATTTCGCAAGAGAAATAGAGTTCCATTCTTCTAAAAAAAACGTCGTACAGCTCTTAAATTCCCACACTGTGAATTTGAAACCTTTTTCTTTACTTCAAACCACAGATTCTCTATTGGGTTTAGATCTGGGCTGTTAGCTGGCCAGTCTAAGACAGAAACTGATTGCGCTGTAAGAAATTCCTTTACGGTGCGTGCAGTGTGCTTTGGATCATTGTCGTGTTGGAATGTCCAAATAACCGGTAGAACTTCTTCAGTATAAGGTAACATTGTTTCTTCCAGTATATTTTTGTATTGGAATTGATCCATGTTACCTTCTATTAACTTTACAGGTCCAACACCATGTCCAGAAAGCACCCCTAAATTTTTACATTTCCACCACCGTGTTTTAATGTGACTTTCGTGTACTTTGGGTGGAATGTTGTATTCGGGGGACGTCGTACATATCGTTTTCCATCAGAACATACTCTGTTTATTTTCGTCTCGTCAGAAAAAAGTACATTTTTCCACTGCCGCACAGTCCAGTTTTCATACTTTCTCGCAAATACAAACCGGGCTTGCCTGTGGCAAAGTTTCAACATGGGTACCTTCCTTGCTATCCTTCCGTGCAATTTTTTTTCTACCAAACGTCTTCTAATAGTGCGTGCTGAGATTGCTGAAGGGTTATTTTCACCAAAATATTCTTTTCTCAGCTCTTTTGTCCCTTTAAAAGGATTTTGTTTCGCCATACGAACGATGTTTCGGTCATCTCGAGTAGTTGTTTTTCTCTGTCTAGGTACACGTGGAACATTGGAAGTAGTTTCATACGTAGCAAAATGCTTTACAGCGTGGAAAATCATCGTTTTTGAACATTGCAGATGGTCGGCTATCTTTTTATAAGACCAATTTTTACGGCGAAGTTTTATTATTACTTCCCTGGTAGATTTATCACAACTTTTATTTTTTCCCACTGTTTTTTTTATAAGAAGCAATCTTTTACAACACTAAATGGCGCCTAAATTACACAAACAGTAACATAGAACTGCAAATCGAGTGTTCCCTTTTTGAATTTTGAATAAAATGTATAAATTATAAAGCGTTCTTAATTACGTGACCAGCCAGTAAATAGGAATACTACGTAAACATTCTAAAGAAGTAGTGTAAAAAAAGTTTGCCCATTTATTTTTAGCTTATCATGTGTATGCAAACATGCATGCAATTAGTTATACGACTTAGTTTGAAAAAAATCTTCCCATTATATCAGCGTTCTTAATTATATGACCACCACTGTATATATATATATATATATATATATATATATATATATATATATATATATATATATATATATATATATATATATATATATATATATATATATATATATATATATATATATATATATATATATATATATATATATATATATATGTAAGGAGTTCCGTGCCCAGCAGTGGGTATATGTCGGGCTGTGTGTTGTAAACAAGTTGATGATAGTGTTATCACACCAACAATAACTATTTACAGATATAAAAACTGTTTAGCCGTTTAAAATGATGGTGATTCGTCTATATTAACTGACATAGCTATCATTTTAGGCTGATAATGGTCCAAATTAAGGTAAACCTTACCTGCGGGGTTTGTCGCTCACTGGGATGCATCTTTCATCGTGTCAAGATTGAGGTACAGTCTTTATCGCTGATTATTTATCTTTTTTTTTAAATTCATCATTCGTTAGTTCGTTCGTTGTTTCTCACAAGATCCTCCCGACGAACTTGTAAAGACCAATAGAACCATTCTCCAACAACATATGTACATCGGTTTTTTATAGGATAAGAAGTCAAACAAACACGCGTGTCAAACAAAAGCGATCAATGCCACCCATAGACATCTGGAATTCCATAGGCGTTGAAAATGCTTTATCGGTTTTTGATGTATGAGTAGCCTTGCTTTTCGGTTCTAATGTCGTATTACCAATTGGCTTAGTGGCGGAGCTAGCACCTACGGAATCAATGGTTATGACTTCGATTCCCTCATCGAAACAAATATATCTATGGCCTACAGATATTTATTCCGGACCAAGCGTGATGGGTTTATGTTCATTCCTTCTGAAATGTTGAGGACTGTGTCCAGCAGAGCGACAAAGTATATGGGCTATGATAAAAAAAGGATCGATTCATATATACTTGTGAAGGAAATATATATTCTGTTATTTCTAATATTCTTTTCTGTAGTATTCTGTGAAAAAATATTACAAAAAACTGGAGCGTGTATCGTAACTATATTCCTTTTCCTAAGTTACTTAATGATTTTATCCACCAACAGGTTTATTTAAGTAAATATTTTGTTAAAATTAATGAATATTTAATGCTCATAATGTAAAATTACGCCTGTGGGGAACCATCTAATAATAAAATGCAAGGTTAAATGGACAAAACAAAAGTCAATTTTGTCGGAATATAATGTCAACGTTTTTTTTTACTCTTAGAAATCAATGTAACTAGGTCAGAGTCATTTAGGTTATATTACTTTTATATATTTCAATTTCAAAGTATAATACGTAACACTTATGGAATGTAAGGAAGCAATACATGTTTATTAAAAAATATCATAAAATTATTGATTTTTTCATACTTGTTTTTCAACTTACATTGTAAGTGGTATTTACACCATAAAATCTATGCGAATTAATATTTTCCTATTTTTAAAGAATATTAAATAAACGACTGCTTCATTTAGTGATTATATAGCCGACTTAATTTGAGGTCCTTTGAATATATTTCGTGTATAAATAATATAACAATGTCGACGATTACCAATTCTAAATTTTCTTCAAATGTATCCGAAATAAAATCTTCATATTTTTAAATGAAATATTTGGATTAGAGACGTGTGTTTGTGCGAATAAATCAATACATATCTTTAACATTTGTAATTTCTGAGATTTTTCAATAATGTCAAAACAGAATCAACTTGTATAACATAGTATCAAATTATATTTAATATGCTACATTCCATCGTTTCATATTTCCTCGGAAAAAAACTGTTTTTCAGACACTTTGAATAGACTAAATTCAGCTAAAAATTCCATAGGCTTAGAAGAAATTTCGAAATTAATTTATAGGGAAAAATGTGTCGAAGATAAACCTGTGGTTTTCATTTTACAATATTTCTCATAGTTTTATTTGTACTCTGTCAAAGCAAACTGGCGCTTGATGACACGACAATCTGTATAAAGCGTAATTAAAAAAATTCATTTAGTTCAGAGGCGTGGACCAAACGTTGTGGAAATTGCTATTACAGTTGCGTTGTTATTTTGTTTACTTTAAACCTGCCTTTTAAACATGATTATACATATGGTAAAACGACGAATCAAAAATAGTTATATATGTCTCTTTAATGAAGAAAAATTATTTTGATTTTAATGTAAATGTAAGCAAAATAATTTTCCATGTCATCAAAACTATGTGGTTCTTATAAACAAAACAAATATTTGTTTATTTAAACACACTGACACTTAATACTATTAGGCATTCTCTACCAGCCAATCTGCGGGCGAAACTTTGATCGAAGGGTTTTCATCTTTCACTTAAATTTCCATCATAGCGAGCGAGAAAAGTATTAACATATTTTTCACGTAGCGTTGCACGTAATTGCCGGAAATATCACTATCACGAAAGTACTACGGAGTATGAAAATAATCAAACCAGCTTTCAGTAGGTATTTCCTTGCTATAACATTATCCAAAAACGTTGTGGATTACTATATCAGAAACTATTTTACATATTACAAACTATTGTAAAAGTAAATACGGTAGGCTTTTCTCGAAATTTCATTCCACGTATCGTGTTTTTATAATACACTATAATAAAGTATATAGTAATATAAGATAACAGGTCAGATAAAACAAACATGTCTGTATGGCATGTTGTATAATCGCGCGAGTGACAGAGGGCGTTGGGTTGGCAATTTATAACTTATGAAAGTGTGGGTATTAACATACATCACATCACGCACCACCACTTCGTGAAAACAGCTACCTTCAGCGATTTTTTTGAAACAATACAATATTTGAACCATCACAAAAAAGCCGGCAACGGTTTTATAGTGCTTATGGTGTTGCACGTTTTTATGGGATTGTTTACCATCAAGGGCCATTTTTGCTAAAAAAAAATTTATTATTACAAATAGTAAATTTCAATGACAAATGAATACTTGGCAGGGTAAATTACTACACCTTTTTTATGCGATAGGCGGGCAAACGAGCAAGCGTGTCGTCTGATGGAAAACAATAAACGCCGCCCATAGACATCCGCGACACCATAGGTATTAAGAAAGCGTTGCCGGCCTTTATGTGTAGGCTTAGTTTTTAACTATACCTTTATGAAACTAGCGACTATATATTTTTACCTCTAAAATTCTTCTAATGGCAGTGACGTTTTGTCTTTGTACGAGCCCTGTGCAAAATGGAAACGCTAACAAGACTAGTAGAGACTAATAGTTTCAATTAACTACGCTTTCAAAGGTACATTTATTAGGATTTTAACTCCATCCGCTGGCGTTTCATAGAAGTTAAGTTCCGTGGGCGTGATTCTCTTTAACAAATGCGTCGGTACGTACGTAATCAACAATTTGGTTTTCCAATAAATTTACGTTAAGAGTGTAGAAAAACTATAGTTTTGTTTTATTAAACTATTGATTGTTTCACAATTTTTAATAAAATAAAAGAACAAGCCACTAAGGTTCTTTTATAAGGTTTTAAAAAGTCTAAGAAATAAAACTCGTAATGAAAATAGTTTTCATAAGGATTCGGATGGATGTACGGACGGACCGGCTGCCTTCTATTTGGGCATAAAGGGCTTAAATATGTATGTAATATGTATATTATGCGATGTTGATACTTTTTGGATTTTTCAAAATAGGTCTTTGTAGCCTAATTATAAACGATATAATACGAGCCATGATATCGTTTAACGAATAAATAATGTCATCGCATTCAAATATTATATTTGATAATATTATCAATATTACAGTCGTAACAGTTCAATTAAGCAAGGCTTTTCAATTTTAGGCGAGACCATCGTTCAGGTTCGCTTAAAATTGAAAAGCCTTGCCGTAATCTATTGGTTTACTATTGGATGATCGTACATTGGTTTTCACTTGTTAGATAGACGCAGCTGTCTATTTACTGGTATTTCTGGTCAATATCAGCCCGCGGCAGTCCTCTGCTGGGCATAGATAGGCCTCACTCAAGGGGCGCCACCTAACCCGATCTTCGGCTACTCGCATCTAGTTTCTGCCAGCCGCCTTGCGCAGTTATTTCCAGTCATATTCGGTTCAAAATATGAATAATAACAGTACGATAACCGCGGGAAGACTGATTGAGTTTATTCTATGCCGGGACCGATAACCGAGACAGCTTACAGGTGAAGCTTCCGTTTTCGGAGTCAGTGATCGCGGATTAAATTCCCGCATCAGGGAACGACTCTTCCAAGTCTGGAATTCATGTCCCGCCAATCCGTCTTAAAGATCGTTCTAATCATGGTGGGTCCATGTCTATCCCTTATTAAATAGGCATATACCATCAGTAGATCATACGCTTGAACTTATTTTTAGCAGTTCATATTGACTGTCGATATGAACTGCCAAAAAATAAGTATATGTTAAATATAGGTTAAGTATATGTTAAATATATGTTAAGTATATGTTTAATATGTTGAATATGTTTACGGGGTTCTCCCATCAGTCAAGCAAAAACATGAACTTTTGCAGACCGTCAAAGGTAGAAAAGTTACTTACCGGGGTCATATCATGAGACATGATAGGCATAAGTTGAAGCAACTGATCATGATGGGAAAAATCACGGGCAAAAGACAAGTTGGTCGAAAACGAATGTCTTGGCTACGTAATATCAGGGAGTGGATGGGATAGCGAGTGCTCCAGAACTGCTGCACCTTGCGAAGGAGGAGGAGAGTTGTGCTGAATTGGCTGCCAACCTTCGTAAGTCGGAGAGGCACTCTTAGAAGAAGATTGACTGTTAAAAAAATACTATGTCGCAAATATACAGAATTATACGGAACGCGATATCAATATGAGCTTTTCATGAAAACCAAAACATGGAAATCCGTACGACCTTACCCGTGAATGTATGTATAGCCGTTCGATCACTCACTGTTAGTCAACTTGATCCACATTTATCATCCAATAATCATCTGATATAACGGTATTGGCATAACTTATCACGATATGGATTAACGGAACAGCCCATTGTCCTGCTATCATTTTGTATTCAGTATTGAGCTTTATAAAGCAGTCTGCTGATAGACTTTTCTAGAACGCGTTGTAGGAAAACAATAATTCAAGATTCAAATAGTGTTTATCGTTAACAAATTATTAAAGTTAAATAAATGCATTAAATTCTATAATGAAAATAGATGCGGATTTTTACATGAATAGAAATTGTCAACTTACTTCAATTTTAAGGTAAGAAAAATATTATTATATAATAGAATAATAAGCAATAAAACATTTTAATATAATGACTTTTAATATTAGACGTTTAATATGATGGTAATAGAGTCTTCTTTAACTGGAGCGGCCCACACGAAACATCGGTGTTAATTGGTAGGTAATTTTCGATGTTAACGAGTTATGTGCGGTGAGTGAAGGAATCAGGAGGTAAAAGTGATTGCCACTTCTTATACCTCTTCTCGCCTCCTACAATTCATATCCACTCAGTCCAGTTAGGCAACGCATCTACTGTTCTTTACTACTGCAGATGTTAATGGGCGGGTGTGATTGTTCACTATAAAATGACCCACTGTCTCGTCCATTAAAAATACATATAATAATATGAGATATATATATATATATATATATATATATATATATATATATATATATATATATATATATATATATATATATATATATATATATATATATATATATATATATATATATATATTCATATTATTTTCATCAGCTTGTGGCAGTCTACTGATAGACATATAATAATATAGAAAACTGTGACACCGCAGGAGTCACGAAAGCGTTGCCGTCCTATTAGCTATGTCTAGGCATGTTTTTTGCCAACGTGGTATCGGTTCGGAAAGACCGTTGAAGGTAGCTGGTTCCACAGAGTGGTGGTGTGAGGAAAGAAGTTTTGAGAATAGCGCACCGTAGTAGATCGCCACTAATCCAGATGGTAGAGATTAAACTTTTAGTAAGGTACGAAAGGGCTGGTTTAACTAAAAAGTAACACACGGTCATAGAATACCGGACTTAAATAGCACCGGATATAAATGAGTGCCTTTGAGACACAGTTCTTTTCTTCTTCCTTTACTTCTCTCTTTTCGTCCTATTTACACAACTAACTTATTATATTTATACTATTAATTCGGCAGAAATTACGAACCATGAGGTAACCCGCATTTTTGTTTGCTTCCATAAAAAACTTATTGAAACTTTATGATTTATTTTATTATTTTAGGGAAACTTCTTGTAGCCGCGGATGGCTGCGATTGGTAGTTCAAGCATTATTTGGAATTATCACTGTAGTAAGCTTCATATTAATTGTAAGAATGGCTATTCAAGTTCCGGGAAGGAGGCCAAGAGCCGACAATCGATGCATGTTGACAAACTGTAGGGTTGTTTGTTATGATGCACCCTACTACGAAGAGTTTGAGGGACATATTATTCATACATTGAGGGTATCTATCTAATTTTACTCATAATTGTTGTATAAAATTTTCCTATTTTATAAAGACTAGTTATTCCCATAGCTCGCGTACGAAGCGAGTATAAAAATATTATTAAACGGAGAGGACAGCAAAGTTTACATTAGTAATAGAAAACAATCTGAGGTGGCCAATTTCCTGTGTGATTACGTGAATAGCACTCATTTGAGAAACACTCATGTTCAGTAGTAAATTTTGTTGCTGCCGTAATCTCTATGCTTGGCGGATGGATAAGGAATCGCAGTCTGGTTATTATTACCCTGGTATACGCTATTGCCCATCTACTTATATTCACCCCAAACTCCACCATCCACCATAAGAACACCCGCGAGAGCAAAATTAGTGGCTCTATGATGTACCGGGAGTCACAAATAAATATATTGGTGAAATCATCGTCTAAATTTTTTTATTTTTTTTACAGCAAGCAGTACCATACTGTGAAAACATCGATTTGACACTCAAACAGCCAATGTTTATTAATTCAACTATGCCACTGAACTGGCTATCGAACGCGCGATGTAGTATAGCTGAGTTAACAATAATGGGTGGAAACTTAAAACATATACCACCATACGCATTCATAAGCACGTTTGCAAGTAGTATAAAAGTTTTGACACTGGATAAAATCACAATAACTACGTGGGCTGCGGATACGTTTCTTGGACTTAACGGTTTACGAGAACTACACATTATAAATTCGGAACTTATATCTATTCATACATTCGCTTTAAAGGCTATTAGTACATCTTTACACACTCTTAACGTTAAAAGTGAGAATATGTGGAATCCTGTAAATGTAACTGGTTCTGCTGATCTTGAAAAACTAACAACCGTCGACTTTTCCAAAAATACATTTTATGACATACTAGGACCGAATAGTTTTTCTAAATTAGAAAATTGTAAAATACTGTATCTCAACTATTGCAAAATAACCGCTATCAAACCTGGTGCATTTAATAATTTAAAGAGTATCGAGATCTTGTTACTTAATAATAATCAACTTATGCATATTCCAGATGGTTTATTTAACGTCATTCTTTCACTTGAACATAGACCACGCATTAACTTACACGATAACCCATGGTACTGTAGTTGCTCCAATAATGATTTAAGAAATTTACACAACGAAGACCTTTTCATAGTAGAACCTACATGCTATTATCCAGAAGACATGCGAGGCACAACTTTTTCAGAATTTGAAAAAACCTGCAGTGATAATTCTAAAACAGAATTTTCCATCTCTCATACAATTGAAAACAGTAGCTCATTTTTCCAGATGAATGATAGAACGTATAGCGTAAATAATAAAGTGATCTGTCACGATAAATTTGAGTCTTTTGAATCACGAAAGATAATTTCACCGATAAAAAATTATAGTTGTTTAGGTAATCGTTTACAAAGTTATGAAATTTCTATTAAGAAGGACATATTTTCAACTGCATGTGACTGGATTGAACCAGTATTTTATTCACAAAGTCAGTCCTACTCAATCGTAGAATTGAACTCCTCAATCACTTCGCGTTACGGATTGCTATGGTATCAATCGATGTGTCCACGAGAAGTTTACTGCATTAGTATTTCACCTAGAGTCTTAAGAGTCTATAATGTAAACAGAGATGCTTATTATACTTTTTGTCGTGTTGAATTCAAAAATGATATCGTGGCAATAAGTGATTGCGTCAAATATGAATTATCTAGTTACAATTCTTATAAAAGAGAAAATGGCACAATTTTGTATATATTAACAGGTTTTCTTTGCCTTTCTTGTGGAGCTCTCTGCGTATATGTTTTGATTCGTGGAAACCCTATGCTATTAAAAGGAAGTAAAAGAATATTGTTTGTAAAACATAAGCATGTAGATGCTTTAATTCTGCCACCTAAAATACCTGTAAGAAATAATAAATTAACTGATTCACATTTATCTATCTGTAATGGTCAAAATATCTTTATGATTTCCGCTCATGTTAATTCTTCACAAAGCAAATTCGCAAGAATGAATTCTACTAGAAGCAACAACAGCATCCCTAGCTATATCTCGGCTATACAACCAACTGAGGATCAACTTGCAGATTGGCGTTTAAGGCATCACGCTTACAGTGGAACATTTTCTTCACTAGATTCAAATGCGTCAAAAATTTCCATGATTCACGAAGGAGATTCCGTGCCTTACAGCCAATTTGGTACTAAAGATCCGATGTGTGACATTATTAAATGATTTCAATTGGCACGTGGCCATTTCTTAATGATTACAGTCGTCTCCAACAAAATTTTATCTAGATGTCGACATACGCAGTTATATCAACTGCCGTCATTATTCACTTGTCTTACAATCACTTGTCCTATCGATGGTTATCGTATGAAGTATAATTAATCATTACATTAAAGACATTTGTTACTAATTTATTTTATACGCAAATATTGACAGTCACAAAGCCAGAACAACTGACGACATTATACCTCGGATTTGAACACTGTCCCGTACAATATAATCCCATACAGCTGTTGTAATGCGTTTTATTATAAAGTAAAACGAAAGACATTGTCTATTGTGAACGTACATATGTATATTCTATTTATGTTACACGAATTACAAAACAACTACATTTTAATCACTGCGAAGTTTATTTTAATTGAAAATTGAAATTTATAATTCTTAAAATTTAATATATATATTGTTATAAGGTTTTCAATTATAAAATAAAATTATAGTACATTTATGTATTTTATTTTAATCATACAGTGCGAAGACCTCATCTTTGGCTCATCGGGGAACTATTACGTTCGGAGTCAATGGACGCAGTTTTGATACTTATATCGGGATAAATATATGTAAGGTCTACAGGTATTTATTTCGAGTCCAGGGTACCTCACTAATCCGCCTTGCACAACACAAGCGCCTTAACACATTGACTGCGTTACGAGGAGTCTTCGGTCGTATTTGAGTCTTCGACCGTGCGTAGGCTATTTATCCTAGTATTACGCTTGATACGCGGGGGTAACGTTACACACTCGAGCCATTTGAAAATAGGACCTAATGCAGGAAAATATAGGTCGTAACGCAAAGCTGGCACCCTTTCGGGTGTGACCCATACAACACGTGCAGTAAGTCTGATTCTGGCGCTGCCGCAGTGAACGTGTTAAAGTCAAATCCTCCGGAAATGGGGTGGTGAAAAAAAAAATACAGTGTTTTATTTTTTTACACACAACTTTAAAACCAAAGCGATAGCTTGGAGGTACAGTTGGAAACCAACTAGAATCTCATTGGCACCTTTTATTTTTCTATTGAATGCACGAACAATGCACTTGGCACTGACATTGTCAGGGCTGGCAGCTGTTCTCTTTATCTATGTTAAGCGTTCAATAAGGTTTTACGAAATTGAATAGTCAGTTAACACAAAATAATCACTTGACTAGTGCTTAGGTTACCTTACAGCTCAACTAAGTTTTCTAGACTTAAATCTCTATTTAAAAAAAAACAACAATCGATATTTAGTTAAATGGCTCAGTGGCAAAGCACAATAACTGTTAACATAGTTTAGGATTTCTCAGAAGAGAAATAATAAAACAAATATAAGTAAATAAAAAAAAGTAAAGTTCTTTCTCGTGAAATTCCTCTCCACTTAATGTCATATATTTCCAAGATCAGCTTGGAAAAACAAACAAATAGTTATTAATTTTTAAAACAGATTAAAAACTGAAAATCGGAAAATAAATTTACTATTAATTTAATAAATTTATTTATGTCGAAGTCATTAATATGTACGTACGATATAAATAGCTCAGCTGCAAAGCTTCTGCCTTCGGAGTCAATGGTTTAGTTCCCGTATAAATTTGTATGTATGGCCTACAGGTATTTTTTCAGAGTCTAATTCGCCTTGTACAAGCGTGGTGGGTTTATGTCCTCCGTATTCTATCAATAAGGTGGCCCGTGCCCAGCTGTGGGTTATGAATGGGTTGTAGAAAATAAATGTAAGTAAATATTGATATATTAATTTTGTTCAATGCTGCAATCATTTAAAAATATATATCTAATGTGTCACGTCCCGTTCCATCCTCTAAATGAGAAAAGTTATTGTATTACACCCGAAGCGACATTTGAAACTTATCTGGCAGCCTGGTCACGTCTGACTATTACTACTGTTTGCACAAATTTCTATTTATTCCTCAGATAACACAGCAAATGTATTAGCTGCTTAAACACAGTAAAGGATCTGACTTCCGGTGACTTCAAAACAGGCGATGAAAACGTGACTTATCGACCCGAGAGAAGTCTGGAGAGGTCTCCTTAATTGTCGAGTAAAAGACTTCACAAGCATTCTTAAAGCTCAATATTTTAAAATTTTATAATATTTTTTTTTCTTTCACCTAATTAATCTCAAAATATTATATATTTCAATCTTTTTCTTCGTGATATGAGTTTAATAATTATTGATTTATTAATACAGAAGTAGTAATATTCTTTAACATTTAGTCCATTGGAGGGTAGAAACAAATCCACGATCTTCGATACAGAGCAATAGTTCAGTTGGTAAGTTGTGTTTCCGATTTAAGATCGAATAGAAACTGTGGGACTATTGATGTGAACCATGTATATATTTCTAAAATATGCTTTTAGAGCTTTTGTTAACCATTCCAACTAAGCTAATAGTAACTTAGTGGGAATAGTTAAAAGGAATAAATCTAGTAATACCAAAACTGCTGGTATTCTTTTTAAAAATATTATTAGGGTTAACAGTGATCACTATTTTTTAAAGTTTTGAGGAACGAACATTAACCCACTAAGCTTGTCCATTGGTGGAGTAAACAAATTCGGAGTAAATATCTGTATATATATATTCATTCCGATGCGAGGTTCGAACCCGCGACCAATGACTCCTTTGGTAGCATCCCCGCCACTGATTGATTCTCACACAGACAATCGAATGATTATTCTATTAAAAGATAATTATTATCTAACCTTGTCTGTATATTTCGGGTGCTAAGATAAAATATATATAGGACTTCTTTGACAACACATGTAAACAATCAATTAAAACTTTAACAAGAGTAGTTCAAAACTGTCGTGAAGCCAAGAGCAGCGTGTTGTTTGAAACGGAAGCAAAACTCGTCCCACACGAGTCCGAGCCAAGCTCGTTGTTGGGCACGCACGAAAGACTAGTTGTTCATTTCGTTTAGATTAAAAAACGTCTACTCCTTTACGCTGTGTTTTCGTTCTTCATTTTTTCGTATCTCACGACATTCAATTTGAATACTAATTAATTAGCTAATTACAAATTAAAATGGTGAGTTAATATTCCATAAATAAAATTAATACAAGGAAATCGATTAAAATATTTTTTAATTCCATATTTTGGAATATATGTACATTTTACTATAGCGTTACAAAATAAATATTTGCATAAATTTCAGTGATTAAAAAATCATATTTCAATTTAATTTTGCATTAAAGTTTGACATGACAATAAAATCTATAAAGTTGATATTATTTCAATACTTTGTTATTTAATGGTGATTTTCAGGAGGAACTTGACAAGGAACAAATTAACAGTAAGTAATATGCATCCAAATTCAAATATACCCAATACACTAATTACTTATTATAAAATATATAATATTTAGTAAAATACATATAATTTAAATATTATTATATTAATTAAAAATATTATCCACACATTAATAATTTATTTCTAAAACAAATGCTTACTTTTTTATTTAATTTTTTTATACTCTAATTATATTCAAAATTAAATATAATATTTTTTTTATTTCTAAATCTAATTTAAGTAATTACATAACTTCTCTCATCCTAACATTATTTTTGCTTGTCAAAAATATTTACTTATTTCATTTTACCATTTTAGTCTTGAAGAAGGCTTTTGAAGCTTTTGACCACGAGAAAAGAGGCTGTATAGGCACTGTAATGGTGGGTACGATCCTCGGTATGTTGGGTCATCAGGTCACTGATGAGACTCTTCAAGAAATTATCACTGAAGTTGATGAGGACGGTATGTTTAAATTTCACACTTTAAATTATCTTCACTGATATTGTTTTATTTTTAAAAAGTATCTTATGTATGTCTGTATTTTTATAATGTTCTGAGGTGCGTAGGCTGAATTACAGAAAAGTTTATTCTCATAAAAAATGTGTGAAGATATGGTTTTAGTGATAAGATTACTTATCACAGCGGGCCTGGCAGACGTTGTCCTGTCCTGAAAACAAAAATCTCGGCACAGTCGTTTAGAAGGAGCTCAATAACCAGCATACACACACAACAATTATATATATTAAAAAAGTATTTCTTATGGAATAAATAGGCAAACGAGCAAGCGGATCGCCTAATGGCAAGTAATTATTTCACCCATTGACAACTGCAATACCAAGGATAATGCAAATGAATATTCTTCCACATACCTTTGCGGTAAATTTCGAAATCAAAGTGAAATATGTGAACTGAAAAATCGGAAAACATCTAAACTAGTGTTATTCGAAATGGAATTAGATTTTTTTTTATAAAAAAGTAAATGTTAATCCCTAACTATAGCGTGAAAACGTTAAAATATGTGACGATGGAATGATCATTGCAGAATCATAGCGAAAATCTAGTTTTTCAATATATTTTATAACCAATATAGTTTATGGTCAGGTAAATAGAAATATGAACATATAAGTGGCTTAGTAGCAAAATTAACGCTTTTGAAGCCTATGGTTCGATTCCCACATCGGGATAAATTACCTACAGGTATTTATTCCGAGTCTGGGTTTTCTACCAACTCACTTTCGATATATGTGGTGAATTTCTATCCCTTAAAAATGGGGAGGCCCCGTACTTAAGAGTGGGCGATATATGGGATGTACAAATATTGATAGAGATGTAGAAAAAAGCTAACAATTTTGTAACTAATAATATGTTTATATATTTAGTTTATTAGATAAATATGTATGTGCTATAATCATATATTTAATCACAAACTGGATTTCAGGGTCTGGTGAGCTCGAGTTTGAGGAATTCGTAACTTTAGCATCTAGGTTTATGGTAGAAGAGGATGCCGAAGCAATGCAACAGGAGCTTAAAGAAGCATTTCGTTTATATGACAAAGAAGGTATTTAAATTTATTTAGATATTCATAAGAGTACAAAAAAGTATAAAAACATAAGAACATTTTCAAATGAAGGATTTAATATTCATTGAGGTTTTGGCAGTCTAAAATTTTTTTTTTAAACCATATATTGTATTATAATATTTATGCTCTTAAAAAATATTTAAAAAACAAATAATAATATTATAATAACTTTTGTCCACTAAGGTAATGGTTATATAACTACAACAGTTTTGCGAGAAATCCTAAGGGAATTAGATGATAAAATTAGCGCTGAAGAGTTAGATATGATGATAGAAGAAATTGACTCAGATGGTTCCGGTACTGTTGATTTTGATGGTAGGTATAGTACACTTTATATAATTTTTATTACTACCCATATACATATATCCCACTTTTGCTACATATACACAACGTACAACTATCGACTCCGAAAGCGGTAGTTTCGCCACTGGGCTGATAAGGTTGCCTAACACTCCACATTGAAGCGGATTTATTTTTTAGATATTCCTAAAAATAGGGAGACACGTATTTTATTTTTAACTAAACATCAGCTATGGAGAGGACTATGCTCAGATTGTCTGATTCTTAAATTTAAAAATCCGCGATTAAACCAAAGACAGGCCCAGTTTTGTGAGTTAACTATCGAGTCACGTATCGCAGGAACTTTTTGATAGAATTAGACTTTATGAAATAACATGATGTATAATGTACACACACACACACATATATATATATACAGATTGATTAACAATTTAATTGGTTATTTTGACCATTTATCCAATAATTTACTGATATTGGTCTTTGCATTGTTAACAGAGTTCATGGAAGTAATGACGGGTGGGGACGACTAAGATCATTTGCACCAAGCAACATTTTGATACATTAAGTTCCTTTTTAATATTATATGCTAAATATAGTTTATATCTATGACCTTCCGACTTTGATTTTATCACAAACTGTTTTTTTTACAGATTTTTTAGTTTTTGTTACAGCGTATATAGCATGTCCCACTTTAAGGCTTCCCAATATCTGGTGGATATTAGTTTAGGAGAGAAATAACCTACCACGCTTATCCAAGGCAGATTAACTAAGCACTAACTAAGATTAAGAATAACTAAGACTAAATAAAACCATACCTACATATATTTGTACTGATGCAGTAATCGAACTCGCGACCACTAACACAAAAAGTTTGTTATTTTATTTGTTAACGTTGAAAATTATATGTATACTCTTAATAATATTCAGTAAACTGACGTAGCATTTATTTTACATTTTCTCTAGAAGTTTGGGAGTGGGTTGAAGGGTTATTTTTAAATTGTGATATCTTTTGAAACTGATATTCTAAACGTTTAAAAGAAAGCCACTACGAATAATGTGTCAGTTAACTGAATCCAATTCAATTTTATTGAGAAATTAAGAAAGCATTCTCAAAAATTATTCAAGCAAGCTCATATTCTGATTGCCACCAGTCAAATGTATGGAATATCTAATTTTGAACTACGACCTTTCACAACGTTCATGCTTGCTAAGGCTATACAATATTGCTAACAAGATGCCATTCGAAATACAATTTGCACGTCTCCACGTAAATTCTCGCACTTGTGTGCTTGCATTAGGAGAATTTTACATGTTCATTGCGTAATGGACTTAGAGATGAAGTTACCGCTTTTGGAGTTAATAGTAGCGTGTTTAATCAGCGAATCAGCATAAATATATGTATGGTCTACAGGTATTTATAACGAAATATTTGGGTGCCGTACCAATCTACCCATAAACATGTTGAGTTTATGTCCATTCCCATAGAATTCGAGAGGTCCTATGCCCAATTGTGGGACACCACCTCAGGTGTACACTCCTGGTGGAGTGGTCGTGGTCATAAATCATCTAACAAGGTGGCAGTGGCTTCAGTGAGGCTTCTCCATTTAATTATATCTGTGACACTGTGTGTAGAGTTGATAATGGAACTTCTAGCTTTGATGAAGTTTGTCTTGTGAGCAATCGACCAGGACAACGCTGTCCCTCCATCATCGTCACCTGATATGTCCAAACATCTTAAACATTCACAATTGCACAATCGACGACAGTCTTCGTTTGATGCGAAGCTCCTTCAGAATGGTAACTCTAGTGCGGTGAGTAGTCCATTATATTCTCAGCAAACGCCTCCAGCATCACATTTAGAGGGCATAAATCTGTGGGACATTATGGGCTATAAAAATACTTTAATTAAGACGAATAGATTAAAGCTTTTGTTAGTTCGTTCTTGGTTTATAACTTGACTGTCAACTTCATATAAGGTACTAACTATCTACCTCTATGATCGATAAGTATTTTTTCATTAATTTTTCAATTTACTTTCATAAAACATTGTAAAGTTGTCACTGAACAATGCATGTGTACTGTAGTGATACATTGATAAATGTATCATTAATGTAATTAAACTTTTTATTTGAATGTACTAAAACCTTATATATTATATTACTTCTTTTTAAATTCATAATTTTAAAACTTAAAATAAAAAAGAAATAAAATGTTTTATAAAAAACAAGTAAAATTAGTTCAACTGACGTCTTTCGATAGACATGTCACTTTTCCGGCATAAGAAATTGAGATATAAAATGTAAATTCATAAAGCGTGAATAAAGTATGAATAAGATATACGTGTACAGTGAATAAAAAAATGAATCAATTTTATTTGGATCAATTTTTTTTTCGAATATTTTGTCGAAGATAAAATCCCTTAAAGATCCCGTGTGTCACTGTAGCAGTACGGCGGGCACGTCATAGTACCTACTTGCACCTGTTTTAATTGTTCAAGATTGTATGTATAAACACGACCCTGCCCTGTATTGGCAAGCAACCTAAAACATTGTCCGTAATTCTTCGTCACAGTCTGCCATAAACCGAGATGTTATCAACTGATTAACTAATGGGTGAAATCAATCAACTTGATGATTAATTGCGGGTCATTTATATATAACTTTGTTTTATTACGTTCGTTCTTTAACAACATATGTTGATTATTATTTTTAAGATGCTTCTATAATCTCAAATATTTTAGATGTATGTTATGTTTGTGTATCATGTTTTTTACTAGTTCCTAACTTAAAATGTTTTAAATAATTGGGACTTGACGAATATGTGATGGATTATGTATTAATGATAATTCCAAAATTAGCGTTATGACACATTTTTTAAAAACTTTTAAACATATTGTACCCGGCCAAAAATTTTCATTAGATATATATTTACTTATATCATAAACATTATATATGGGGCCAACAAAGCTTATATAATAACAGAACTATACAATTTCATTAATATTTCAACCTGGAAAAATCAATATTACTATCTTGGTCACTTATATTATTTAATTAATTATTACTATTCAGTGAGATTACGGTGGACTGCTGTTTACATAAACATGAATGCACAATGTGTTCTAGTAATAATAATATTTCTTTTATGTATGCAGATATTAAATTAACTCAAATACTTTTTTCTTAACGTAACTTTGCAATGTAATGCATCTCGGGAACAACTAGTTATCTATGCTTATTATATCGTAAAATAAAATAACCATAAATAATAATAAAATATTTTACGCGCTCAACATTTACCAAAATTTTTAAACTTAACCCAACCCAAAAATAATTATACAAACATAAAATGGTTGAGGTTTGTATATGTAGTAGCAAAATAATAAAATATTAGGGTATGTTTGTCTATGTTTTATTTTGTTCAAGTAATGTTTAAATACATCCAAAGTATAGAGGTATCTATTGGTGATGATACCATTATAAACAAGGCACATCTGATCAAAAGAATTGTTAATAGTTAATTAAATTAGATTTTATTTATATTTAAATAAAAAAAGTTGGAGCGTTGAGCAAACGGATATATACGGATATATACAGTAATAATATAATTGTGTATAAAAGTTAGTTTAACAGAATACATTTAAAATTTGAACCTTGACGTGTTAACAAAGTAGTTTATACTTGTATTCATAGATGGCGCTATCCGTAAACTTTTACATTAAGTTAAATTATTTGCAAAAATAATATTGGATACAGTTATAAGCCAAAATTGTAATATAAAAGTAATACAATTTTATTTGTCAAATTTAAAATATTAATATAAATTGTACAGAGATGGCGTCAAAGATAGTTTTTTATTTGTTTCCAAAAATACTACAATAAACAAATATTATCAAAAATTATAATATACAATCGATATATTTATTTCAGTTAAAATAAAGTTTAATTGTACGGAGATGACGATGATGTAAAAAATTACCTGTTTGTTTAAAATAATATAAGATACAAAAAAATAAAATATTTTTTTCAAAAATTACGCCTCACCGTGACAATGTTTACACATTGCCGTGACCAGGATTCGAACCTGGGTTACTACGGCCACAACGTAGGGTCCTAACCACTAGACGATCACGGCTATAGAGGCTTACGGTTATGTGTTGAATTTATAAGTTATATAATAAATAAAAATATATTTTTTAAATCTTATTTTTTTTGTTATCTGAAAAAACTAATTTTTAACATTTTTATATCGTTTTATATAATTCATTAATATTTTTCAGATTAGTATATTTATAAACTTAAGGAGACTATTGTGTTTTAGAAATGTGTAAACGAAAATATTGACATCTGTATTTATATTGCAATGTCAGTCGTTTGGTTGGAGGTAGTTTTTATATTTGACAGTTGGTAATAAATTTTTCAATTATACAAAACATATTTACGTATGACTATATACTATATTACTTACATTATATCAATGCATAAAAAGTGAAAATGTAGTAAAATACAAAATGAAAAGTAAGCCAAACAAACTTTTAATATTTCTGAAAAAATGTATCTAATTACTCAAAACATTCAGTTTCTACGTTGTACAAAATTTTCTATTGATTATAGAGCTGCGAAACTCAGACCATGTTTTTTTTGATCACTAATATGCAAAATGTTTTCGATATCTGTGTCATTTACAGCGTTTTCTCTCTTTTAGGGCGATATATACACGTTTCTCTGGTGGACAGAATTCGAAATGAAGAAATTCGCCGGAGAACCAGAGTCACCGACATTGCTCTTCAAGTTAGCAGACTGAAGTGGCAACGGGCTGGACACGTTTGTCGGAGAACCGACAATCGTTGGAGTAGACGAGTGCTGGAGTGGAGACCGCGACTCGGCAAACGTAGTGTCCTGCTAGATGGAGCGACGATCTGCGCAAGGCGGCTGGCAGAGACTGGATGCGTGTAGCCCAAGATCGGGCTAGGTGGCGCGCCTTGGGTGAGGCCTATGTCCAGCAGTGGACTGATATATATATATATATATATATATATATATATATATATATATATATATATATATATATATATATATATATATATATATATATATATATATATATATATATATATATATATATATATATATATACATACATATATATATATATATATATATATATATATATATATATATATATATATATATATATATATATATATATATATATATATACACGTATTTTGACGTAATTGAAGCGACGCCAAATTTAAGATTTTTCAAAGCGAATCCACCTGTTTCAATAGAAATTTTTGAACTGAAGCCTGTGATTCCCGTTCCAATTTTGTCTATCTGTTCGGATGTTAAATTTTGTGGGTATAATATGAATATACCATCATCAAGGTATAAAAATTAACAATGATAATTTAATATTCATAAATGTCATATTAATATGTTATATTATTATATGATATAAGGTATTTTATTATAATATTTTATGATTTAATAAATTTTAAACTATTCACAAGATTTATGCTTAAGTGACGATTCTAGCCCCTGACTGACTGAATGACCTATGTAACTGTTACTTTCAAATTTCGAATGCGGAATAAGCAGGTAGCCCGGCATTATCCATATATAGTCATATTATGTCGTTTTAAACAGTAGTTAGAAATACATACAGACTCATTATAAATAAATTAAAAAAAACAACAGCTCCTTAATCTGATTTCATTTTTGGTCACTGTGCTAGTATGCTCATTCGAATCTCTTTGCTATGAATGAAAATGATATTTAGAAAGAAGATGATATTTATTACTAGTCATCTCTTACTGGAAAAAAAAGTTATTATTCATTCAAAAAAAAAACGTGGATAGGCCTTTACTTTCAAGAATAATTTTTTTACGGGATAGGAATGCGAAGGAGCAAACTTGTCGTCTGATGGAAAGAAATCAATGCAGCCCAACATTTTTAACACCACAGGCATTGTAGAAACGTTGGCAGCCTTTGAAATATGTGTTGATTGATGTCTTGTTGGGTAACAAACTATCTTCTTGCCATGCAAGATGTATGTAAACTTTAAACCAAAACGGGCTCTATGAATCAACTGATAGTAGTACCCGAGGATCATGCTAATTGTAATTAACTACAGATGAGATGGCGGACTTTGTGGTCAATATCCAGTTTACCCAACATAGTAAATCCATTTGCCCATATGCTACGTCCAGCTGTGGACGTGCACAAAATTAAAATGTTGCTGCTGGAAGAAAATGTTTGAAACCAATTGTTTTTATTTATGTGAAATTCTCTCCATTTCATCTGTTTGCGTAAACCGCACGGCCGATAATTTCCGCCATAATTTGTTGAGCCGCTTGGCAAAACATTGATACGTGATTGTATTCGCTGAAAAAAGCAAATCTTATTGAATTTGAAAGAAAAATGGCATATTTCTATTGCCGTTCTCAATCACGTCTGAGAACTGCAGATTTGAATGGAATAAATCGTGAACTGATTTAAATAATATATTATTTATTCGTGTTGAAAGTTGTTACAGTTATACAAAAACCGACCGGTAAACAGATCGATAAAGGAACCCAACCGTGCATTACATTGCCTTCGTTAATTGTGCTTTTCAGTTTTGGCAGGGGGCATTATTCAAGAAACGTTTTTGATTTACTAAAAACCCATGTCAAATATTATTTTTAGTTTTTGCTCGAGATCAAGATTACCACCGAGATTCAACCTACTATTCTAAATTTGATATGACGACTAAATTGGTTTAGTGGTGAAACTTATTTAGCTTACTGTTGCATCAAGGAAATCGCGGCAAATTATTTACAAAACAGATAAAAGCATTTTGTTTTTCTTGAAACCAAAAAATGACTAAATATTCTTTATGCAAATAAAGTAACATGATTTTTTACCACATAGAAACAAAAAACGAGGTTAGGTTGTCGTTTTTTATTTCTATGTGGTTAAAAATATTTGTCATGATTTCTTTTAAATAATTCGAGGAAATTATGATTAAAGAAAATAAATACACTAATAATCTAGTAACCACGATGGATATCAATAAGAGCTAATTTTATTTCGTCAACTATCACTTCTAGATTTAATTGATGTTGATGTCTATTTGATTTGATCACTTATCACCAGGTGATCTGCATGTACGTTTGTTTACTCTGCTATAAAATAAAAAAATCTTCCTGTGTATCGTCGATAAAACAGGACAAGAAGCACTTATACTTTGACATTTTGATCTTATAATCAAGACATTTTTGTTGATTACTTTAAAAATAAATTTAGATTTGTTGAATATTTTTTACTTATATTAAAATTTTTAATTAACTATTTCAAATATGATTTATTGACGAATAAATTTGATTTGTGACGAACAAAATAAATAGCCTAAAACATCTTATTTCACATTTCTTTTGCTTTGTTCACAAATTAAACGATCTCCGATAGCTCCCTCGACGCCCAAACTAGAACAAATCCGGACCATAACACGTGGAACAGTAATGCGTAATCAAAATTTAGTTACGTTTGTTTTGTAATTGCTATACTGCGTTATGAAAGTTGTTATTCTGTCCCTTGTCAACAATCAATCAAACTTAAGTAAAAGTATAAATAACATAGTATTAATCGTGACAGCTGTTGTATAACTTAATTTTGCTGTTGTTTAAAGCCATTTAGATATAGCCACTGCTTGGGCATTTTTTTTTCTTTTGTAGCAGCAATAATTTCACTGAGCTATTGTATGCTGTGAGAGTTAGGATCGGGCTTACAATATAACGTCGTGAGTTCGTACCTCCTGATGAACTTTTGATGCACACAAGCATTAGATATTAGTTAGAGTGGTCAACGAGAATTCTAGTAATTATTAAATATATTATAAAAGAAAACATTGTTTATAGAGTGGCCGGGTTCTTTGAGTTTTGGAAGTACTCATACTCGTAGATTTATTGTTTTCTTGCCATTTAACCCCTACACTTAAATATATTTTATATCTATTACAAAGGTAAGCAAAACATTTATGGATAGTGTTGGATGTAGTATGGAAACGATAAGCAAATGAATCTTCAGTATTCTGGGCATTACATCTGCCGCTTATGAACATCTTCAGTGTTACAGGCATTACAGGTGCGTTATCTACCTTAGGGTAAGAATGTATAAGTAATGGGAGAAGAAAAAGAAAATCTCATAAAAAGAGTTCATTTTCATTCATTACATTTGTATCTTTTCTCGACACGCCTATATGTTTACATGTCATACAATTAATATAATGACCTTCAAATGAAATTTAAAAAAAACATAGTCAAGGTAATTCTTGAAAAATAACTATTACTTAACCAGAAATAAGTGTTGACAAGAATCTGTTGCAAGGTAACTTCAGGTTGAAAACGGTAGTGTGTTTTAATAAAGGAAACCAGCGCTGTTAAATCATGACTGTATCACGTCCATTTAACTATTGCTCTTGACCAGAGTCGGATTTATTAATGCACTAGTACTTTTAATGTAATGTATGTTTATATGTACTAAGTTTATCTGTATGATGATTGGATAAACGTATTATAAATTTGTAGTTATTAAGAGAAGGATTTCGTTTTTCATATATATATATATATATATATATATATATATATATATATATATATATATATATATATATATATATATATATGCCGACATTCAGCATAAGGCAGTGAAACAAAGTTGTCAAATTGTTAATTATCAATAGTATTTTTATTATTATTATACATGCTTCTGAAAGCTAGTTCCTACACAATATTTTCCATAAACAAGGAATGTATGGTGGTCCCTGCATTTTTGACCATAAATAGCGCAGTTGAAAACATGTGAATTACAATATATATCTACAGATAATATGTTATTAACCAAAATATTTTCAATTTATTCCATAAATAAGGTGAAGGTCAAGTAATATAGGCCAGTTTCTTCATAATATTATTTATCTATAAAGAAGGAATGTGTGGTAATCCCTGAATTTTTGTAATTGTTCATAAATAATGATTATTTATATTAATTATAAATTATAGTCGCATCTCTCACTGTTAAAAAAATGTAAAGTGATTGTCAAATATTTTTTTAAAGAATGAAGTTTCTGTAATATGGTTGTGGACTTAATTCCTCCCTGGCTGTATGAAGAGTAGTTTAGCCACAGCTGTATTATAGCAATCATAGAACAGAAGCAGGGCAGTTAATAGGCACCTAATGAACGACCCGTGCGTTTCACTCACGGTTTGATTGTGTGTAATTTAGCGGCATTTCATTGTTCTCAAGTAGCCTTTTTATGTTTTCATTAATGTTGAAATATCTGAGATTCTTTTTATGCATACAATGCAAATGTTTATTTGAAATAACTTTTTCTGAGGGAAAAAATGAAACTTGAATATTTTAAGTTTTACATAGTGACATTAAATAACATTTATTAAGCCTACGTAAAACGTATAGTAGATAGTCTAATTATTGATCAAAAGAAAGTATTCCAATGTAGGTCTATTGAAATACCTTTATTGGAATATTTTCTTTTGATTCATAATTTCAATAACTATAAAAATGTTTTTTTTTTTATAATTATTAAAATTGTCATAAGTAAGAAATCTATGTTTTATAATAACATTCTGCTACTTCATCAATAGCCCAATGCCACCTGAGCCAATCTTTTGCATTTCTCATCCAAGTTCTGCTGTTCACCCTGCACAAGTCTGCTCCAGTAGTTGTCGGTTCTCTGATAGTTTTTTTTAGTCTGGATCGTATTTACTAGAGAACTCTGCTGATAGCCTACTCTATAGTTCTCTGAGTGACTCTGAGTTTTACTGTATCTTTTTTGTGCAAACCAGCACACAAGCAGTAGCCATATTACAGTACATTCCATTTTGAAACTCCATTTTGAACTTAGTATATAACAGATGTACTTTAGGCTGTATTTTGAAATAAAAAATTTGGTTGAATTTACTGAAATTTTGAAATGGTTTTGTAATTTTTTTTCCTTGTTTGATCTTATTACTAAAGAAAATAGGAATGTTTCTATATAAAACGCTATGTTTGAAATCTTGTTGTAAACTCTTTCAATTCGGATAATTACTTTAAAAAAAATCCGAATTTCAATTAAACCTATTCCATAAAAGTCCATAGCTGGACAAATAAACATTACACGAAAAATAATTGGGGTGTTTCATTTATTCATATCTACTAGTAGTAGTACAATTAGGTCGAATATGAACGATTTTCAAAACCTCACTTTTTTCCTGCCCACTTCAAGTGAATTACCAACTTAGGGAAATTAAAAGTACTAATAACAATACTTCAATTATGTCCTCAAAAATAAATAACCTCAAAATTAGTAAACAGTTGATCAACGATTTACATTTATGTAAAAGGTGCACTAAGATTATCTAACCACATTCTTAAAACAGTAATCTTTCACATCTCAAATAGTCAGTCCTGTCTCTTTAAGGTCACATCGTGAAGGCCAAGAGATCAAGCTGTCATCTAACTCGACCGCAGCACTGCCTTGACAAGGTTAAGCAATCCCATTGAAGAACTTGGCCTCCAAATGAAGTTTTTAAATCAATCTCTATAAGGTCGAAAATCGCTATTAGCATTAATCATAATAATATACCAATATACTTGTTCGGTAGTGTTACAATTCCATTGACAAATTAATTGTGGAGTCATTGAATTTCTATCAAGCAGTCAAGCTGAGAACTAAAAAATCGATGTTTTAATTATGGGTTTTGTATAGCCGTTAATTATTTAAAACTGTGTGTAATGGTAATTAATGATAATTATTAATGTTAGTTTTTCGATTGTATCATATTTTTATAAGACACGAATAGCAGGTCAATGTCACGTTTAGCTAAGAATCGGTCAGTTTTATATCCTGGTTTAATTTAAATATTTTGCTGACGCCTTCTAGCTGTGTTTCTACTATAGAAAAGGACCACCCTATTATTGCCACTGTACGGTGATAACCATTATATGGGGCAACTGAAGAGAGTTTTCCCGCAGACCATACTAATGAATGGGTAGCAGCTATGTGAGTTAGGAAAACCAATCTGTACTCTCCAAACTGTTCGCCAATTTTACGGCACAATATTAAGGAAAGCGAATGTCTAGTAGTGGGCTGATAATGATTGATTGACGAAAATAAATAATAATAAGAAACAATTACAAATCATCCATCTTAACAGTATACAATACAAACAAGGTCTATATAATAGTTATAACCCACTAGCCACAAAACTATATACACCGATCATAAAACTAAAGCCGCACTATTGTATCGGACAAGGTGAAACATTACGAAACGTGGCAAAAATCGAAAACATAACCTGAATCGTACTGGCTGATAATAGACGTTTGTCATGCTTTTTATTAGAGGTCCGTGATAATGTTGCAATAAATTCGATGGAGAGACCTCGCTGTAGCGGTTCGGTTCATGGATTATCGGTGTTACCAGGTCTTTTAAGGTATTTTAAGTCACTATAACATTCTCTACTTGAATAATTTGTATTGCAATAAATAAACAGCCGGACATACTTGTATTTGTGTTGAGCGGAAAGCGATTCAAGCAAATTTTATTTTGTTTAGTGTATATTAAAAGTAATGACAAAATAAAAAAAAAATAAAAATGAAGAAATAAGGAAAACAACCAAGCTTACTGATGTTCGTCAACATGGTCTAAGTCTCAAGTGGAAATGGCTAGGCCACGTATCAAAGTAGAAATGGAAGAGGTGGACTCTAGAGGCAATAAAATACCATAGGAAAAAGACATTAAGGTAGACCACGAAAACGGTGGATTGATGACATCATCGAAATTACTGGAACAAACTGGATAAAGATTGCCCAGCAAAGAGAAATGGCACAGGCTGGAGGAGTCTTTTACCTGACAGGGGTACCTTAAAAAAACTAAAACATTAATTCGATTAATAATTACTTATTATAACAATTGCTAGGGTTTGTGTCCTGAAATGTAGAATAAATAATCTTTATTATTATAAAGTGTTTGGTAAAACTGTAAGGCTGAATAAGATCATAAAAGAACTTTACAAATTTTACATTTCAATAATGGCGCTTACGATACAGTGTGTAGAAAAGGAAAATTTCTTGTTAATCTACGTCAATAAATAACATGAAAAATTTATAAATGTATAATATTTTTTTGATTTTTGGTTTATTTTCTTGATTTATTTCACTCTCTGTCTTCTAACTGAAATTCTAAATACAAACTATAATAAATACAATTTAAAAGAATATTATTATATAATGTTTCCTTTCTTTTTTAATTATACAAAGACTTACATGTGATTAAATAAAAGAAAAATAGTTTAAAATATCCACAGCGGTTACACTTCATAAAGGCTTGCTAAACAGTTTAGCTTATATTTATGCAAATAAGCTTTATTTTCATAAATATAAGCTAAACTGAATATTTAGCTTATTTGTATGCTAGAAATTAAGTACCTCGCTTAGAATGCCTTTGTGGTTATTTTAATTAATGCTATAATTTTTTCGTAGATATCTCTGGTTATGCGTAGGAAGTGCGATTATTTCATACTTGAACTCACATCTATTAACCCTTTGCGCTCGAGTGGTGTCTCTCAGGCACCACAACATGTGATGCAATAACTCGAGCGGTGCCTGAGAGGCACCATTCAGATCGATGTGTTTATTTCTGTTTGACTTAAGGAATATCGCTTGAAAAGTCTACTTGGCCTTTTGTAGATCATTTTACGAGGTGTCTAAATGTCTTATCTCGGGTGATTCTCACCCGACAAGCCAAGAATGCACATTGGAGATTGTTTCACAAAATATCATAAGAAGCAAAATTATAGAATATAATTATTTAATAATTGTATTACATTAAGCTAATAGTGTTAAAATATACGAGTTTAAAGTGTCTTATTGTGTCTAAAATTATTTTAAGTTAACAATAACGAACTCATGAAGTAAGCGGGAGCGCGTGCGATTACTCTCGAGTTGCTGGTTCATCCGACAGAAAAGCGCCTCGAGCGCAAAGGGTTAATTGTAGTTTATTGAAAAACAATTGCACAATATATTTTCAATATATTTTAAAAAGAATAGAGTCTTTTTTTATGGCATAGGAAGGCAAACGAAGGAGTGAGAGTGGGAAGGGGAGGGTGTTGGGCCTCCGGAACTCAGACCGCTCACCGTACGAAGCGCGGTAGACAAGCTACCACTCAGACGCCGATTTTCTGCGGGAGTGTGGTACTTCCCCGGGCAAGCCGGCCCATTTATGCTACAGACAAATAATATGCCATTCTTGACAAAGTATTCGTCTGCAGCGTGGCTCTACCACTAAAGAGAAAAAGCATATGATACGGCAAACGAAGTTATTATTTCACTTAGAGGATACCTTTAAAATACGGGGCGAGGTAATCGAAAACAGACTCACAAACATACATATAAACTCACATATGCATGCATGAACACATAGACGTCGCTTTCCTAACATTTTAAATCATTATAATAATTCATTGTGTAATCTTTTTGGCCCTGCTGTTTTGTAATATTTCTTGTTAATTGTAATTTCTTAAAAATACTTCGATTACCTTAAAAAGAAAATAAAATTCTTTTTATTATTAGACACTTGTACTGATTCAAAATCTCATATTTTTTGAAAAAATCCAATCGGTTTCACTCTTATTTAATCTTATTTACTCTTATTTATCTATTAGTTACGAGTACAATAAATGCTTACAAGTGTATGACTTGTCAATCAAATAACAATATATATTTAATATATTTCACAATTTTAAATTAGAAAATCAAAATACAACTCTCACAATGTTTTCATTCGTTGAAAGTTAAAAAAATATGTGACAAGATATCTGGTATTTCAACGAGTGTCGCTGAAATAAAGTCGCAGTCTTTTATAGCCTTAGCTGACCCGTCGCGTGCGTGACTCGTTCAGGTCATTAGTCAGAGTCATTTGTGGACGCTTTTATATGGATCAATGTTCACGTACACCCTAAACAACTTTTATTTGTTCTATCATTGAAAATAAAAGTAGTGAATTGAATATTTATGTGTATAAGGATAAGGTTTATATATTATTTCTTTTCCTTTTTTGATGGCAATTAGTTAAAACTATTATGCCAGTGTTAAGTAAAATACGATAACACCAAATATCTTGAATTATAATTAGTTAATTTATCACGTTACGTCTTGCTAAAATGGTGGGTATTCTACCAAAATCTTCCATGGACTTTTTCAGACAAATTAAAAAGCCACGATTCACGCATTTATTTCATATCATTTCACTTATATACCTTAAACGAACTATATTGTATAATACACCACCACAACTAAACAATATAACTGATAACAATATACGATTATGAAAATGAATATGTAAGTAAGTTGATGTTAATGAAAATGAGTATGTATGTAATGTAAGTTGGCGGAAAAATTCCGTTTATATATTATTATTTCAAAAAAGAAACGAGCAACGCTTTATTATACAAATATGTCTGACTCAATAATGCTTTGAAAATCGGTATTTTTTAAAAGAGGTAAAACAACAATCAAACAGATCTCCTGATGGTACGCAACATCCATCGACATCTGCAACAAGGAAATACGTTGCCTAGCGTTGGGTAAGTTGTAATTAACACGATGAGAAAGTTGATTAAGCCACTACAAATGTTTCTTGCACACTGCAAACGCGGGAAAGTGAAGAAGCACCTTCCTAGACTAGAATGAGAATAGAAGAGAAAAATAAAAGCAGAGAAGGGAGCTGAGCCACCTTATCCCTGCACTCATGGCACGAAAAATGGTAGAAAATATCAGCGTTAAGTGGAAGCTATATGCGTTATATTGCTTCAACTTAACGGTGATATTTTCCGCCGAGAATCCTTTTCCCTTACTGTGGAGTAGGAACTGCAGTGATACATTGATAAATGTATCACTAATATATTAAAACTTTTTATATTATATTATTTCCTTTCAAATTCGTAATTTATATAAAAAAGAAATAAATTTTTTTATATTAAAACAAAAGTATTAGTCCGTCTGACGTCATTAGACAGACATGTCACCCGTCCGGCATAAGTAATTGAGATATAAAATGTAAAGTAAAACGTGTGAATAAGATGTTATATAAACGTACAATGAAGAGAAAAATAAATTAATTTGACTTGGAAGAATTTCTATATAACGAAGATGAAATTGCCCTAAAGATCCCGATGGTCGCCGTACCAGTCCGGGTGGCACGCTACAGAACCGTAGCCAGTTAGATAATTTAACGTAGATATTTTCTACGTTAAATTATCTAACTGGCGACATTAACAAAATAATAAAATAACATTTTTTACCTCTTTTCTTCTTTTACTATGTGCTGAGCTTTAAATTATCTTGGGGATAAATCACATACAATAGTATTTAAATCATTTAATTTACCCACGTTTAGACATTCCCACCTGTCACGTAGGTCCTTTAAAATTTATATCCCATTTCAACAAGGTCCATTGCATACTTATTAATCTTACGTTAGTTGCTAAGTGTTAAATAATGCTATATAGTATATATGTATAGTAAAAGTGTGTTTTGTATACTCCAGCGGTTCTCAACCATGGTGTCGTGACACAATGGTGTGTCGCAAGCCCCTATCAAGTGGGTCGCGATATTTACAAATACGATATATGGATCTATTTTTTACTTTATGTGTTTATATATTCTATACGGAATAAATATACGTCTAATATATTAATGTTGCATAATTTAATAAATGTATCATCACTTCAACTATCAAAATTTTTGTATGTACATAAGTATGTCGCGAATTTTTTTAAGAGTATATATATATATATATATATATATATATATATATATATATATATATATATATATATATATATATTAGTGCGTCACTGAGTAAAAAAGGTTGAGAACCGCTGCTCTAGTTTTCCGAGTTTGCAAACAGAGTAGCAGGGGGCTGGTCACGTTTGTAAGAGAAATGACAATCATTTAAGTGGAACGACTATCTCCACAGGGCATTTAGTACATACTGGACGTATATAGCCAAAAATCGGGCTAGGTGCTGCACTTGGGGATGCCCACATCCAGCAGTGGACTGATGATGATGCTGATGATTAATTTTATATCCAACATTGTTCATCTCCTTTAGCGTTTTTAACATATGCGTTATTAGTTCCTGTATTTCCACACCATAAAGCCAGCACTGTATGCAGATATCTATGGGCGACGCTAGTTGCTGAGGCCCCGCTCATTCGTTTGTTTGTCTATTGCCTAAAAAAATCTAGTAAAAAGTTCACCTCATTTATTGAATGGTAGTTAATGATGTTTTACTGTAATTGATGTATTTATCCTGTTGCATTAGAGCCAACCAATTTCTTTCCGTGGATGTTGTACAAGAAGACTATGGGAGCAATCACCAATAGATTATTTATTCTTATCAATGAAGCCTGCTATTCCCAATCCATCAGAAAAAAGTGCAGATTATGGCAACACCGGATTTTTTTTTAATGATAGTTTCCATGCTTTATAGAAAAAGCTATTTGCCAGTTCAAACTAAAATCTATATATAATTACGTCATGATGTCAAGTGGATTCTGTTAATATTGTAATAACCTTATTTAAAAATTTATTTACCTTGTCTATAAGTAATATTGAGCAATCTTTACGAATCAGTTCCTGCCTATTTAGATAAAATTCAAACTTTAAATAACCTTGGTCATTAAAATGTTTTCGAAATAAAGAAAAAATTGTTTATTTAAATTGTAATTAACTAATATTTAAAGTGATTACATTTATTTACGCTTGAAGTTAAATTTAACGGTAACAATGTTTTACTATCGCCAGTCAGAGGTTAAATAAAAAAGTGTAACTACAGTTAGGTAAGTCACGTCACGTAACACGATTTCTTTTAATATTGCTAAATAAATGTAATAAGATGTAATAAATCAAATATTACTTGAATAGAAACAAAAAAAAAATGGACTCTAACCCCTTTTATCGCATATTATAAATATTAGTATTCAAACAGTCAAATGTGACCAACGATGAATAGAAATGCTACAGACAAATAATAAAAATAAATTGTCTCGTCTAACTCTTACGCGTATATTAACTACGCACTCACGTAAATTGTTCTCGTAAAGATTTTTATCAGTTTAATAGAATTAATACCTTCTTTGGTATTATAAATATAGCTATTATGTTTTATGAAATCGATGGCATAACGCAGTTCAACAATGTAGCCCGTTTTGTCGTCAGGTGTCGCAAGTCTTACGATTCGTGACCAAATACGAGGGCCCGGAAGCTAATGGCCTACTTCCAACTTAATTTCGTGATCACAATTGTCCTTATAATTACATTTACCTACGATATCTTTAACTTTTAAGTAATATATACATTTTTTCTCCTTTCTAGTGATCGTCCAGTGATCAAAATTCAGCCATTTTTTATTAAATTTTCTGCGTTCCTTCTCTATTTTTTTTTTATGGGACAGGAAGACAAACGAGCAGGCATGTCACCTGATGAAAAGCAATCAACGCCGCCTATAGCCTTCCGCAGTGCCATAAGCAGTGCAGAAGCTTTGCCGACCTTTAAGGAAAGTGTCATTATGGGAGTGGGAATGGTAGGAGGAAGGTGTTGAGCCTCCGGAACTCGGCCGCTCACCGTATGAAGCGCGGTACCACTCAGACGCCGGTTTTCTCCGGGAGTGTGGTACTTCCGGGTGAGCCAGCCCATTCATGCTACAGACAAATATTATATCATTCTTGACAAAGTATTCGTCTACAGCATGACACAGAGGAGTATGAGATTTGGGATAGTTAATAAGCCAAATGTCAGATTCCTCTGTGCTTGCAATTGAAAGCTCAATCCTTACTAATTGAGCTATTACCGCTTATTGATATACTGATTATATAGTATTTAACAAAATACATTTTTACAAAAGATAACCTAGAAAAAAATGCTTGTAAAAAATTGAAATCGATGAGTTAAAACATTGCTTTTTTATATTAAGAGTACATTATACTATCCTAAAGGTAAAAAAGTTGCTTACCTGGGTCCTATCATGAGACATGACAGGTACAAGTTGCTGCAACTGATCATGATGGGAAAAGTCGCGGGCAAAAGACTAGTTAGACTAGGCAAATTTGGTCGAAAAAAAGTCTTGCCTACGTAATATCAGGGAGTGGACCGGGATAGCGAGTGCTTCAGAACTGCTGCACCTCGTGAAGGAGGAGGAAAGTTGTGCTGAATTGACTGCAAACCTTCGCAAGTCGGAGAGGCACACTTAGAAGAAGAATATTATCCTTAAGTTTGTTAATAAAATGTTTTATAGCATTTTACATTTCAACAATTGAGTCGCTCAATGAAAGAGTGGCCTAATCCACATAAATATAGAGTAAAAAAGTTTTATCGAATTAAAGCTTTTTTTATTCTTAAAATCCATAATAGCCTATCTTAGGTTAAATGTAATTGAATAGATGATGTTAAAATTTAACTATGGTATTAACAAAAAAAAGGTAGTTTGGTAACTTTAACTCGGTACTCATATTTTTGTGGGTTGGGCCACTTTTCCACTGAGTGACTCAATTTTAAAATACACAGATAAACTCCAATTCATTCAATACATAGCGTGCAAATTGAGAAATAATTTAATCATTTCCTTTAAAAGAATGCATTAGCGTTGAACGTTACATACATACACATTTCTCACGTTTACCGATGAAATATTGTTGTAGTCCGTCGAAGTAAGCGCTTTATGCGGATTATGCAAGTGCTCGCAGCTGATTGGCATGCCACGCGACACGACACCGGGGATCTGATTTATGCGATTACCAACTCGGCCATTTCTACGAGCGCTCTCGCATAAAAGCTTCCGCTTTGTAATTGAATTTATATTGATTTTTAAGTATCAATATTATAACTTATTTCAAATGTTTTAATTTGATGAGATTTTTTACACATACTTTATATGTCCCATTTAGAAAATACGTTTAAATCATCATGCTTGTCTAAGGAGAATTACATATCCATACACATATCGTTAGCCCCATTCGGAAATTGAACCCGCGACCATTTAAACCAAAAGAATAGGAGATGAGTCGTCATAAATATTTACACAAAAATGAAATATTATATATATATAATACCTAATTTGTTGATTATCTTTTCTAATAGGGGTATTCATACTTTCTTAAGTGACCATAATATACATACATACATACATACATATCGTCACGCCCGTCTCCCGTAAGGGTAGGCAGAGACCACAGATCTCCATCTGCTACGATCTCGGCATACTTCCCTTGCTTCCTCCACACTCATTATTCTCCTCATGCAAGCCCGCCGGTTGAGGGTACTCTTGACCTGGCCTTTCTTAAAAAGTTCAGCAATCTGGTCAAGGTACGTTTTTCGTGGTCTTCCTCTTCCGGCCCTTCCATCCACATTCGCAAGGTAAATTTCTTTTGCCAGTCGTCTTTCATCCATCCTCTCTATATGTCCAAACCATCTAAGCATCCCTTTTTCTACTTTTGTCACAACACCTTCTTTTACTCCACATCGCTCTCTTATATCTTCATTTCTTATTCTATCATTCAGGGTTACACCACACATACTTCTTAATGCTCTCATTTCCACCGCATTCAGTCTGCTTTCATGCTTCTTCTGCCAAACCCAACTTTCACTACCGTATATAAGCGTCGGAACAAGCACCCCCTGATGAACCACCAGTCGGGCCGTTTTTGACACATTCTGACTTTTCATAAAGGAGTGCAGGGCTCCGTTAACCTGATTACCAACTTTCACTCGTCTTTCAATGTCTCCTTCACATTTTCCATCTCTTGTAAACAGTGACCCCAAATATATAAACTCATTCACTTGCTCAACTTTTTCTCCTGCAATCAGCACCTCACACTGCGTCGAAGTGTCCTCCCTTTCAAAAACCATCACTTTCGTCTTGCTAACATTCATCTTCATTCCTTTCCTTTCTAACGCTCCATGCATTATGTTCATCATCTCCTGCAACTCTTTTTCCGACGAAGCTAGCAGCACCTGATCGTCAGCATATAAGAGGCATTTGATGAGTACTCCATTCATTCTTAAGCCACACTGACTCTCTTTCAGGTCTGTCAGGCAACTATCCATGAAAAGGTTGAAAAGCCACGGTGACGCTACACATCCCTGTCTAACACCTTTATAGATATCAAACCAGTCTGTGTAAGCCCCGTTTATTCTGATACACGCACTGGACTTCTCGTAGAGAGACTTCTATATATATATATATATATATATATATATATATATATATATATATATATATATATATATATATATATATATATATATGTATATATATGTATGTATGTATGTATCTATGTTTGTATATATATAGTGGTCGCTTAAGAAAGTTTAATTAGCCCTATTAGAAAAAATAATCGAAATAAAATAGAATATATGATGAAGATACGATGAAAATTAAGCGAATTTAATAAACTGGCATAAAATTTATTGAGACACGGTCGAGCGAGTGCACTAGCACTGACAGATTAACTTTTTTGTGTACTCTTTAGTCTGAAAGATTTTGTCGTAAAAACTACACAATTAAAAGCAACAAATAGTTTATTCTTTTACCAGAATAAGGTTTTAGGGTACAGCTTTTACTTCCAATTTAATTTTAATTTACGTTTGTACCTATTACATACAGCCATCCCATTTCTTCCATACCGTGTCATACGAGTAAATATCATCAGTAGCTGCACAGCAGCGGCTACGTGAGTAATAAAAATTAGTCTATGATCCCCATTCCGTCTGCCAAACGTTATTACGCCACCGACCCTAATTTTCAAGAGACGCCAAAGACTAAAAGAAAACTTACAGTTGTAGGTAGCGTATTACGTATTTATTATTATTTGAATTAAAGGCTGAATAATAAAGATTTAATACATCAATTTTTCATGTGAATATAGAAATGATAGCAGATGTATACATCTAATGAATCTTGTACGTATAAAAACAAATTCTTCAAAAACAAAGAGCTGTGAAATTCAACAAAATCATATTTTTATTGTCCTTTTGAATGATTGGACATGATTGAAGTGATTTAAGCTTCGAAATTATAATTAATCATTATTTATCGCTGGTTGAAGCTATATGTTGACGCGGAACATTGGACATTTGGAAACCTTTTCTAATTGTATATACAATAATTTGGTCATATACTTTTTTTTTTACTTTAAATTTTATTTATAGCTATGGTAATTGTATTTTTTAATATAATATATTTTTCCTTCAATGTACAAACAAAAAATAGATAGGATACATATGATATTCTAATTTCACGTCTAGGTATGTACAGAGCATAGTAATTCATTATGGTACATTTTTTAAACTATAACGTGCTCGTGTTCAACTCATGTTCATAGTTCTTAGGTGTTTTAAAACTTAGCTAAAACAAATAATTGCACTGATATCTTATATTTAAATCTGCGGGACTCTCTGAAATAGATTTAAGATCTGAGCCAAACCACCAAAGTCGTTCGTTCCATTTCTGAATTCAATTATTTCAGTTGTGTCAATTTCACAATTGGGTCGGAACGAGATCTTGATGGAATTACAATTGCAATCGGTTGTATTTGCTCTCAATTAGAACTAAGTTCTTAATAATCCAATTATAGGGATTGGAAGGGCTGAAAGGCATAAGGATTGGAAGTACGACATTTATAATTTCTGTAATTATTATTAGTATAAACCAAGCAAATGCACTTGTAAGGAGTTACCGTAGTTTCTTGTAAATTTTTTTAATATAGGAGTAATAATTTAAAGTTCATATCGAGAGGGCAATTTTTATAATTAAATATAAGTTACCTATATCACATTTACATATTTTATCATCTTTTTAACTGCCAATGACAGTAGTAGATTAAATTAGATTTGTAAAGATTTATACCAAGAAGATATTTTCCGTACATGTAAATAGAAGTTGCCTAAAAGGGTCAGTACATTAATTGATTTAAAAATGACTCGAATTTTTTCGTTATTTCCAAAATGAAATCTTACAATGAGAATCTAGCCTATTAAGCGAAGCTGTTAATAGACAATTAAGGCAGTTTCAAGCAAAACGCTGTCGCAAAACAGATTAGTTGATTTTATCACAAGGATTTGTTTGTACACTACTGATTTCTGCAATTGTACAGTCTATTAATTCCAATTTAAATATCCAAGTTCGTGTGAATTAGAACGGCGGAAAGGAAGAATTATTGGAATTAAAGAAATGTTGAGTTTTGTTTTTTTTTTAAATTTCAATTTATGCTGACATTGTCGTCGTTGACATAAGCGTTTATAGCGAAAAGAATGTACGTGAAAATCAAGTATTTTTAACAACAGAAGCATCCCTAAAAACACTACAACATAGTTCGCAACATAATTCTGTTAAAAAAATATTAGTACGTCTGAGGCGCAGGACACACTGGGAATGAACCGAAACGAAGCTAAGTTCGTTTAGCTACGCTCATGTGGCTACCGCGTCCTTTCATACTTTGGTTTACACTACAAACTACGGAGCTGAAGGCGGCGATTTGAACAACACGAGCTGGGTCAGGCAGGAGTAAAGAGAGGCCTTCGCGCGTGAAAATTTATCTAGTTTTGTTATTTGTCGGTGTAGACCAACTTTATTTTTTTTATTTTGCTGTTATAGTTAGGAAATATATGAACATAACTAAAGTAACATAACTTCGTTTAGCTTGGTTCTAGTGTGGTCTGCGCCTTAGAGATACAGACATATGTATGTACCTACGTATATGCCAACTTTTGGTCGTCATGTACGTTTATTACTGATATATAATATAAGATAACTGCTGGACATCGGCCTCTTCCAAGAAGCGCCACTTAGCTCGATCTTCGGTTTCACACATCCAGTTCCAGTCAAACAAACTGCGCAAATCACGACGACTACCAGCCGGGGGACGACTCATACTATGTTTGCAACGACGCACTTTCCTCTCCAGCTCTGTTTACTCTAGCGGTTCTCCGACATCCGGTCACGTGTGCCGAATCTCTAACAAACCCGATCATGGGTTGGTCACGTCATTACCACTTCGGTTTGCTCATTTGGAAGACTATGTCGGTGACTGTAGTTCTCTGGTGGATTTCTTCGTTCCGATTCATATCTACCAGAGAAACTCCGAGCGTAGCTCTCTTCATAGCTCTCTGAGTGATTATGAGCTTGTGTTTCGTTCCTTTTTTAATGGGAGCTGTTAATGTAACATTCAAGTATGCCGCAGTTCTATGCTATTTCTGATAGCAGTTCACAATGGGATTTGTCACGGGCAGGTGCGTTGTGACATTTATAGTGAATTCTATACATTTTAGGTAACTACTGAAGCAATTGACATTTTTTTTTGTAACTACGTAGTATTGGAAGTAAATGCTTATTTCAACACCATCTTACGATATTAGCAGTATTTCTTTCTATTTATCATCAGAATTGAAGTTGCGATATTGGATTATAAATACCATAGCTTATCATTTAAACTCAACAGAATTTTACTACTTAAACTGTCTACTTTACTTGAACTAATAATTCAGCAGTATAACTATTTAGGAAGTTTTATCAAGCCTTTCCAAGTCAATACTCGAAGAAAAAAACCATTCGTCATGCCTTTATTCTCTTAGAGGGTAGAAACGTGGATATTAATGGTCCAACTGCTCTACAAGCTATAGAGAGGACTGTGCTCGGCTCGGTGTGACTGTTTCTCTGATGGCTATGATTCGAAATAGGGAAATCGAACGGAGAATCAAAGTCGTCAACATTACTTTTCCGGTTAGTAGAAAACGTTGGACTGTAGGCAAATGTAGTGTGGAATATCTTTCGCGCAGATGGTGTAACAATTTAAATATGTATGGATGAAGATCGGGCTACGTGTCGCGTCTTGTTCTATGTCCATACAGCCTATTCCAGCAGTGGACTGTCGCAAATTGATAATGATAAATACCTAATAATCGTCTTAGAAGATTTAATAGTGGTAAAACCACGCTGCAGATGAATACTTTTCCAAGAATGGCGTAATATTTGTCTGTAGCATGAATGGGCCGACTCGCCCGGGGAAGTTCCACACTCCCGCAGAAAACCGGCGTCTGAGTGGTAGCTTACCTACCGCGCTTCGTACGGTGAGCGGCCGAGTTCCAGAGGCCCAACACCCTCTTCCTCTATCCCCCTCCTCTCATTCCCACTCCGATAATGACACTTTCCTTAAAGGTCGGCCACGCTTCCGCACTACTTATGGCGCTGTGGAAGTCTATGGGCGGCGTTGATTGCTTTCCATCAGGTGACACGCCTACTCGTTTGCCTTCACAAACTTGGTCTACGATACACAATATAACCATTAAATAGAACAACTGTAATTACAAAATTTTTAAATGTAATTAATAATAATAATAATAATATTCTTTATTCAAGTGACCAGTGACTCATTATGGTTAGTAAATAATATTTCTTATAGACTAGGTTAGTTACATGTTGTATGTTACAAATACGCACGAATCACCGCTGTACCGTCCCGTTTGCGACGGAACAACAATGATTCATGTATATGCAATCTAGTCTATTGGATATCATGCTCACAATTCTGTTGGCACTACCCCGTACCCTTCGCACCAGAGACCCGCATCTTTTTCTCATGAGGGCATAAAAACAGTCAACACGCGCTTCAGCGAACATCCCTGAGGCACTGCAGTATCGAGGTAGCCCCAACAGCACCCTGAACGCGTTATTATACTGAACGCGGAGGGCATTATAAGATTTTTGAGTATATCCCGCCCACAGGCTGCACGTGTAAAAAGATGTACAATATGCTCTAAATAATGTAATTTTAACGTAAGGTGAACTACGTGCAAACCTACGAGCAAGCATATTCGCCCTCACTGACAATGCCCTCCGCTCCCGTTCAATATCAGTATCGTCTTTTAAATCAGAAGTCAGATAGTGTCCAAGATATTTAAAATTATTCACCCTATCTAGAATACAATTATTTAATAGTACCGGTGGTAATTCTTTCCTACACTTGCCTCGGACATTAAACATCATTATTTGGCTCTTTTTTACATTATAAATTAGGCCATGTGACTTAGCATACGACTCACATACAGACAATAATTTTCTTATGCCACAGACGGATGCACTCAGCAGCACCATGTCGTCTGCATAGCTAATATTATTCACGCATACACCATCTATGTAACAGCCAACTCTGGTACTGCTGAGCTCAGCTATCAGCTCATTCACATAAATGTTAAAAAGAGTTGGCGAAGTCAAACCCCCTTGTCTCACGCCACACTCCAGGCCATACGGGCGAGACAACGCTCCCTCCCATCGTACATTGTTGACCTGGTTTATGCATAACCATTTTTGGTCATTACAAAATGCCATAAGCAAAAGCCGTAGAACAAACCGAAAGGGGTGGCATTATGAATACCAAGTGTAAGCACAGTCCACGTTATAATTGTCTGATACATTGCACTTACCGAGCTCATAATATCCGTAAATTCCGTTAAAGTTAAACACTGAATCCGTTGGCATGTATATAAATCTCACTACTAAGATTGCCCTTTGATTTAACACCATTTTCACTGCACATACACGAGAACTATTACACTGCACGACGGTTACATTTGAAAGATCTTACGCCTCCACAGCAGGCTACACCGCCATAAGGTCTACCACGCAGGATACCCATCGTGATATCAACGGCTGACACGCCTGTGTTGAACTCATCGCTGATGGTATTCAGAAAAGGTATTTCATCCGGCAACAGCCATGTCTCCTGGAGCGCCACGACATCAGCTGTTTTACATAAATCACGGATACTATCTACAGATCTTTTTACGTTCTTACAGTTGAATGTAGCGAACTTATAAATATTTATATTTATATTTTTATCCATTTTGCGATTTTATAACGGAGCCGATATTTCTATTTCGTGACACTTTAAAATTAATAAAGCGGCGAAAGATAATCCCTTTTGGCCACAGACTCTCGTCCAAGAACAGAGGGACTTTACTTTGTAATACAAAAAATTTATACGCATTATATTCACATTCACGTTGTATAGATATTCTCTCGGTTAACCGTTTCTTGATTTTCTTATGCTATGTGTAGTGATATCCCGTTACCAGACATTTTTATGAACATTGGTAATGAACAGGGGTGTGCTTCGCTCTGCATACCTCTGATTTTATCGCCATGCGACTACGCTCTCCCGGTTTTCATGGTAATTCACTCTTTCGTCGTTTTTTTTGTAGCTAGTTTCCCACCCCTCTATTGGGTTAGGTTTCGCTTCCGACGCATTCTTATGAACATTTTTGCGTTATCATGGTGATAACTCAACAACAAGATATCCTTTGTATGGTGACTAATAAAAACTGGTCTGCGGACTTTTGTTAGAATGATTAATTTATTACTACCTTCCATATTTATTTTATTTAAATTTTAAACGGAGGACTATTAATATTTGGAAGATTTATTTCATTTCGTTACAGCTTATAGCCGATTCATCCACATTTATTAGGCTTATAGGACTACTATCCAGGTACGCACCCCTTTTAATGTTGATGTTAGCAGCAGAAACGGAAGGTAACGCATATTGATACTTCAAAAGATCGCACTACGGCTTCCAATTGATCGATGGATACATAGGAGGATTTAATAATGTCAACATAAACTTACGAACCAACGCCAAATCCTTCAGGAGCTTAGATGTATCTAGGTGATCAAACAAAATTGGGGGTAGTTTTTTCTAGATCCCGTGCTACGAACACAGGCAGTAGGTCAGGATCAGTTACTTTGAAGAAGCTATTATATCAAACAAAACACGATTCTCTTGCACCATACCTTTTCTAAACGTTTTACGTTGATCTGTCGGAACTGATTCGAAAAGTAGCTCCTTTGACTGTTATTTCTTCAATGGAAGACGTCGAGCACATATCTTCACTAAAGTCTCTTCGTCAGCTATCGATATTTTATTTTGTATATACGATAGTAGTTCGTCTACCACAATATTGCAACTGTTACACTTTATCGTACACGACATTGTTACTCGGTCACGACGATCGGTCAACTGTGAATTAAATAAGTTGCTTACTTTTGTTGTATTATGAGACATGACAATGACAAAATGCTGCAACTGATCATGATGGAAAAGTCACGGGCAAAAGACGAGTGGGGTCGAACAATCTTTCCTACTTAATATGAGTGTGTGGCCAGGGATAGCGAATGCCGCCAAACTGCTGCGTCTCGCTAAAGATAAATGTCCTGAATAAACAGCCAATCTTTACTCATCAAACAGAGCACTTTAAGCACTATAAGAAGAAGAAGAAGAAAGTAATTAACAGCCCGTTGATAAATTTAATATATTGTATCATGGTTATGGGTTTTAAGTGTTCTTACAGATAAGTACACTTGAAAAATAAACAACATATATCAGAAATGAAAATAATTACCTATTATTAGATTTATAATACTTCCGTAGAAGGATCCCCCGAATGATAAGATAATTATTTTAGATGGCGTGATATTAAATAAATTACTTGAATAATGGGAATTGATGCAAGGAAAAGAGAATTCCGTACTTTGTGAGTGGGAAAAATGTATCAGACATTTATCTGAACATCAGCTCAGGCGACAACAGCTCTCCCTTTTCATTGGCTGCCACTTCATAAGTTCGCAGATTTGACGTAACTTACGTCCTTTAATTCGTCACTACAGCCTTGTCCTTATCCTTAGTCAGCCTGAACGTGCAACGGGCAATGTATTTTTCACAATCAATTGCTTTTTGGATAACATATTTAAGACGAACGTAGACTCACTAGAATCAATTAATATAGGCGCGATATTCCACTTTTGGACACTGGATTGATTTTGTCTTATATGACGGGTGTTGCCATAATGTCCACGCATCTAGGATGTCGTCTAATTAATTAAAACGCAGATTAAGTGAGATTTAGAATTGAAATACAGTATTTGCAAAGACAAAGCATAAAACAACACTTTCACGGCGTTAAGGGATCTAAAACATCTCTTTCAGATTTTTCAATTGATAAGGCGGGTAAAATATTTACTAGAATAAAAAAAAAAATTTTTACAATAAAGTCACATAATGTTTTTATATGTCCTATTTTTTATGCCATAAATATCTTAATTTATTTTTCAAGTAAAATATGTACACATCATTTAAAAAACATTTTTTTCGGAGATTGATTAGACCTCATGCGCAGTATAGGTTGTGTTAAGGTAAGGGTTGGTTAAGAGTTCTCATAGATTTCAAACTCTAAATTTGAGTCTCTGAAAATGGCAACACAGTGAACGTGTAAAGTTACCAAAGCTGACATAATATACTAAAGAAAATTACCTATATCTGACAATGAAGCGATCGCAGCAGTATTAAAATTACAAGATAAAGTCCATTACTAAGACACTAGCGCTACCGATTCCCTTACGAAACACCTAGATCTATAGTAACTATCGAGAATATTAATTAATAGATGAAACGAATAAACGCAGTTTGCTGCAATGTTGCGGAAGCCGTTCTGCATTCCCTGGTTTACGCATTCACGGCTCGTAATTATGGCGGACATAAAACGAACGTCAAATATAACGCAACATCGGCAAGTTACATAGATATGAAATCATTCAGTTTAGTATCATATTAACTTTGAAATGCCGTATATAAAATGCATTTCGCGGCACCCATGGGTATCGGAAAACCAGAGTTACCGACATAGTTCTTCAAGTTAGCAGACTGAAGTGGCAATGGGCTAAACACGTTTGTCGGGGAACCGACAATCGTTGGAGTAGATGAGTGCTAGAGTGGAGACCGCGATTCGGTAAATGTAGTGTGGGACACCCTGCTAGATGGAGCGACGATCTACGCAAGGAAGCTGGCAGAGACTGGATGCGTGTAGTCGAAGATTGGGCTAGGTGGCGCGTGTTGAGTGAGGCTTATGTCCAGCCTTGGACTGCCACGGGCTGATATTGTTATTGATGTGTGTGGGTTGAGGCGATTATGGAAGTAAATACCAGTGACAGGCAATAGCGTCTATCTTAATAGTAATCTGCAATCACAATTTGCCTGCCAAGCGTGACGATTAGGGTAACAGCCCTCATTTTTGGAGGAGGTTAAATAGATTGGTACTACTATATTAACAATATAGTGTTAGAAAATATTAATTATTTATCATAAATAAAAATTAGAGAAATAATAGCTTTATTTTATTTATGGGATAAGAAGGCAAACGAGCAAGCGTGTCACCTGATTGAAAGCAATAAACGCCGCCTATCCTTAGAGCCATAAACAGTGCGGAAGCGTTGCCGACCTTTAAGGAAAGTATCATTATGGGAAAGGCACTGGGAGAGGGAGGGGAAAGGTGTTGGGCCTCCGGAACTCAGCCGCTCACCGAATGAAGTGCGGTAGCTAAGCTACCACTCAGACGCCGGTTTTCTGCGGGAGTGTGGTACTTTACCGGGCGAGCTGGCCCATTCATGCTACAGATAAATATATAAAGCATTCATCTGCAGCGCGGCTCTGCCACTAGTATTTAAATGTTGTTTTATAATGTTATTAATTTCTTTGTTTTAATCTTACTAAAGTAAAAAGTTGTGATGTGTAGCTCTGTAAAGAGATTTTATTTTACTCAATGTAACTTTAAAAATAATTTATATAATTTTATAATCTTAATCAAATATTTTCTCTAAATCAACATTTAAAGCTATTATTTCTCTTATTTTTATTTACAATATTAATATTCTTTAAACATAGAATAATAATTATAACATCTTTTTTATGGAAAAATGTTAAATCTTATTTTAACACGTTTATAAATAGTTTATTATTTACCCCTTAGGTATGTAAGTACATATTATCCTTTTTTTATTATTCATCTTATGCATATCTTTAGAATGAAGCCAGCGCTTGTGTAATCCGTAGGAACGGAAGTAGTCTCGACAATTTCCGAATTTACATCGATCTGACAAACATTTCTTATCTCAAAAATAAGAGGAATTTGCCTTAATTAAAATCCAAATAAGGCGAAACAGTGATCGTATTACATCTCGTATTTTGTAAGTTACCATATTTTAATTAAGAATTTTAATAGACCTTGAGAGCTTTTTCGATTTACCCTTCATTTTTTCGAAAACTCTTAAAGAGTAACGTAATCCCTGGAAGATTTTAGAATAAGATTTCAATCTCTTTATTGTTCACTTTCAGATTCCATTATAACATTTTGGATGAATTAATTTTTATTGAAACCGACGACCAATTGGCTCAGTGGCGGGACCCACGGAATCAATGGTCGCGGTTTCGAGTCAGCACAGCTATTTATTCTGAGTCTGATAACCCCGCCAATCTGCATGGGACAAGCGTGATGGGTTATTTTCCGTTCCACCAGAAATGGGAATGAGGCCCGTGCTCAGCAGTGGGACATATATGGGCTGAAGAAAAAAAAACTTTCATTGGACGACTCAAATGGTGGAGTGATGAAATATCTCTTCCTAAATGAAGGATCGTGAGTTCAATCCTCATAATGGCATAAGTATTTTAATGACTTACCGATATTTATTCTGAAACTGGATGATCGTCCGTGCTTTTGTCGAAGTCGAGTTTGGATTATGAGTGTTATTTAATTATTTTAAGTAAATTTTACAGTATTTTTTTGGTTTCTAAGACTATTATATTTTTTAGACGTCTGTAAACTTTAATTATTGAATAAAACGAAAGATTTGTAATAAATAAAATTATATGGACAGTCAAAAGTTTGACTTAGCTAAGATCCGCGACGAGCAAAACAATAACAGAAAATTAATAATGTGTGTTTTGTTGCTGGATGAAGTGGATTTATTTGGAACTTACACCAAAAACTTACCGAAAATCGGCCATCAATTCTCCACCCACCAACCACTATACACAACACCAAACACACATTACCACTTTTCCATCTTGTAAAAGACATTTCGCCCCAACACGAGGCATCTTCAGGTATAGTAGACGCTACGGAAGACAAATTATCTTCCGTTTACTGTCCATATAGTGATGGATTTCCGCAAAGTAACGCCTGACTCCATTAATAATCATAAATAAAATTGTATTAAGCATTTCCTTAGTTCTATAGGTAAGTATTATATATATTATCCAAAATATATAAGTAATTCAAAGATTTTAATCTGACCTATCATAATATATGTACTCGTATTGACGTATGTAATTAAGTATGTAAAAATGTGTAGTCATTTGTTTACATTATATAATAAAAAACCTCATTATTAATTCATCGTCCTTATTAAAGTTCCTTGTAGACTAAATATTAAACGGTCGAACCGTTCAATATTTGTTCTACGAGGAACAAATTAAGTGCGCGTGGGAAATAAATATCGTACGTAAATATTTAACATGTATGTATACGTATCTGAAGCAGGTCACGTGCTTGTTGAACTCGTTTACGGCTTAATTTTTTATCTGTAATATTAATTCATCAGACGAGATAGTGTTAAATTAATTGTTCATTATTATATTTTTAAATATAATAATGAACAAAATAAAATAATATATGAATGAATAAAACTAAAATTGTTTTTTTTTAAATTATTTTATTCATGTTTGATTTTCAACGATGTTTCAAGACTGTTTTAATTTTATTTTAATTATTATCGATTTTGTTGATTTAGGATTTCTACTTAAGATTACATATTTGTATGGTTAAAAATATTTATTTTTAATTTGTATCATGAAAAATTTGAAATTATATATATATATATATATATATATATATATATATATATATATAGGTATATATATATATATATATATATAATGAGGTAATTTCAAAACATTGTATTATAATTTTTAGGGTCATTGTTCGTTATTTAAAATATGTTATTCCTATGTGAAACATTTAAATATATTTTTAAAATTACTTATGAAGTAAAATGAAATAAAATACTTTAAACCAATCTTTCTTGCGGATTTATTCTCGCCAGAATTTATTCACTAGTAAATTTCTGATTTTACACAAAAAAATTGCTGCCTAAATCCTCCACCTTTTCTGTATTCTGCCAAACCCCTCCATCTGGGAGGTTTATATTGATAGTATTGTCATTTAAAAAACACACACAAATAAATTACAATTTTATGTACATTTCAAATAAATAAATAGTGTACCGAGTGTGGGACTAAAAGTTTTGTTCCACACTCCGATTCCTTATGTCGTGTGTACCACCATAAATACATATAACAAGAATAAAAACAAAAAATATACCTTTAGTCCTTACAAATATCTATTATGATACGGGAATCGAACACGACGTTGGTTATGAAAGTCAACGTTTCATTAAGACACTACATGAGTCGCACCATATGTTAGGAATTTATATGTTATATAATTTCTAAAAAAAATATTTATCCTATTATATTAACTGGTATTCTTACATAATGTTCGTAAATATTGGAACAAGGTTGAAGATATATTAATTGGCTGTAGTCCAATTTTACGCAAGAAAGTAACCGCTCGATTCATTCGAGTAATATTGCACAAGTATGATAATGGGATATCGCCGTTACTCTATGTGGAACGTTAAACACACTGTATAGTTCTAAATATGGCCAGTTCTGTTGAATGTGAGGAATTATTTGCGATATTTTGCCCTTACCACCAACAAACCTTGCGGAGCGCTGGGTAAGCAGTTTAACCTGTATAAAAATTGAGGCCAGCAAGTAAACTGATCCATTCAAATTTACGAAATTTTTTCTACAAATATTAATCTTGTCAAGTTCTTGTTTTTAATTTTATACAGAATTACGTACAAAGGCGCCATTCCATTGAAGAGCACAATTCTTACAAATACTTTTTTTTATACAAAAATATTCCAGTTTCAGGACTATTCTCCTCCGAGATCTACACAGTAAGTTTATTGACTTGAAAATGAAATATAAATTTTCAAGTTAGTATTTTCGTAATACATTCATAAATGTATTAAAACTTTTTATTTGAATATAATAAGACCTTTTATATTATATTAGTTCTTGTTAAATTTGTAATTTTAAAATAAAAAATAAATAAATTGTTTTATAAAAACAATAAGATTAGTTCGTCTGACGATAGACATGTCACCTTTCTGGTATAAGAAATTGAGATTGAATATAAAATGTAATATTAGAATATTATTAAAGTATATATATGATTTCAATATATAAAATGTACAATGATACATTAGTAAATCAATTTCATTTGGAAGAGTGTAATTATAAATGAAGATATAAACCCCCTAAAAATTTCGAGTGTAGCTGTATATTCTTTTGAACATGTTGGTTATATTATGATATATACAACATGTTCAAAAGAAAACTATTATCATAAGGATGAAATTATTATCATAAGCAACCAGCAGCGTTCATGGACATTCACAATTGAAACTAGATGTGTTGCCTACCTTAAGGTATGAATTTAAATAATGGAGCAGTAATAAGTAAAAGTTTAAAAGGATGAGGAGCAGGAAATAATGGATGTAGAGAAGGATATTTCCTAAAGGAGAGAAAAGAAATTTGACTTTCAGATTCCTACATTCACAAAACAATAAACAGTAACAAAGTAAAATTCTATTACTACGAGTTTCTGTGAGGGTGTGGTACTCCCTGGTTGAGCTGACCAAATAGTACCACCATGTCTCTACACTCTTAATTTTTGGCTTTTAAGCCGTTATGAAATATAAATGAAAATATTGTTATGCAATTGTCATTTTATAATTATGCCTTGTGGATGAAACAGAATTTATCCATACCAAAACCTTATTATCCTTAGGTACGTTTATCGTTTCACGGCAATAACGAAAAATTGATTTTTTATTATAGCTTTTACTTTTTATTATTACAGATTTAAAACAAGTCTACATATTTTTAAAGGCCGGCAACGCTTTTGCAATGTCTATGGCACTGTGGTTGTCTTTGGGTGGCGTTGATTGCTTTCCATAAGGTGATACGCCTGCTCGTTTGCCTACCTATCCTATTAAAAAAGATAATATTTTTAAAATCATTCTTACTTTAGGTATAACGAAGTATGAATGTATGTAAGTATAAGAGACGTGAGAAAAATTTTTGGACTTTCTTTTTCTAGTTACTTATTTCTAATTAAAAAAAACAACTTTCTAACGATATAGGTGCATTTGTACTGATAGTGTCAATACAAATTGTCAGACGTTGAGTCATAATCTCTGTATTGTTGACAGACATTTGATTTTACTGTTATTGTAATATTCGTAGTTAAAGGTCTCATGTTCAAACACAGGTCGAAACAAAACTTATTTAACAACTATTCTTTATTTTTTCTTTTCAAGTTTTTGTTTTATTTATATACATTATGATATTCTTCAGTTTTACACCAACCTTTAGATTCAATAATTAACTTAGCTGAATTCTAAGTTAGAATTCGTAGTTAGAGGCTAGAGTACCCAAACGCCAACTGGACGTAAACGACGAAAGGCCTAAGTTAAGATGGTTAAATGGAGTCGAGGGCGACTTAAAGGCATTCGGTGTGAGAAAATCCGACTGGAAAAATTACTACACGACTTTTAGACTTTTGAGACAAAATTTTACTATAGTCTAAAACTTAGGTGTTTATTAGAATATAGAATGCATTTAAATTTTTCTACTAACGGATAAATTAATAAGTCAATTAATAGTCATAAAAAATATAATTAATTGTTTAAAGAATTAAATATAGTTTACTATTTTTTTTAAAGTAATTATCCCCTTCCTTTTTGGAACATAGTTTACATGTTAGCAAATAAGTTTTCATCAGAAGATATAATATTACAACAGTTGTTTACCAGTAAAGAGTCAAAATTATAATTATAACGATCTAATTTTATTTCCCAATTCAACTTAAACAAATCCCATTTGTTGTTGTTAAGGCTATTTTCAGAAAGTAATAACACCAAATTACAACAATAAAATTCACAAATGGAAGACTTATTCCAAATAAAAAAATATCTCGTCTAGTCAACCTTGTACTGATGATTTATTTAATAACGTTGAACTATCAATACAATAAATATCTTTTGAATTAAACAAAATAAAATTACGCAATTAAAACTTCACTGAGAAACGTCTAAGAAAACGTTATTAGGTAGGTAGACAATGTGAATAATTAATCCGATCGCCCAGAAAAAGTCCCGAATTAGGAACAAAGCGACATTATATCTCCGTCGAAATGAAAGTTTCAAAAAATTTGTTCAAATCTAATTTCCTACAAGCCAATCTAGTCTAGCTTTTACTTCTTAAAACATATCGTTAATATTTAAACTTTATTTACTTCATAATTTGGTTATTTACTGTGTGTACGTTGTGTGTGTAATCATCGGCATATAATATAGAGGAAAAAAAAACATTTCTTATCGTGGGTATCGTACGAGGCGTATATTGAGTACTAAAAACTAATCTATGTACAATTCCCGTTCCGATTTCCAAGTGTGGGGTAAGTAGCATCCTTTATTTTTGAGGGAGGCTAATGTTCGATGACGGCTGTATCGATGAGGAACCAATAGTTTTTTTTTACCTACAAAATGATGAAAGAGTAAATTGCAGTAACTTGCTGAAGCCGATTTTGCAGGTCTGTTATTGAATTATTTTTATTTTTCCTTCCAATTATTATATCTAGTTATATTTTCATAATGGAACGTTACGACATTGGAACCTTCAAAAACAAGCCTATACATACCTAAAAAGCCGGCAACGCTTCCGCGACTCCTGTGGTGTCGCGGTTGTCCATGGGCGTCGTTGATTGCTTTCCATCAGGCGACACGCTTGCTCGTTTGCCCTCCTATCCCATAAAAAAAATTTCCCGGTTGCTTATGAGACTATGTCTAAAATTTATTATGTTTTATTAACTGAAATGTAATTGAAAAACAGAAACCTCTTGACATAATGGCACTGGCAGTTTTTTTAGTTAATAGACTAATATTTAGCAAATGAATTATGATAACGAAGAAATAAAGGATTGGTGCACATTTTAGATAGAACGTAAAACAAACAAAATATTAAGTTATAAGAGCACGCTACATTTCATTTTGGGATGTGAGCGAAAACTAATGCAAGCACAGCCGTGTCTTCAGGTGTACATAGCTTCTATTACTTCCGATTTGAGTATTATTAATAAAAGCTTTGGAAAATAATGTAGGTAAAGAAAGCGTTAAAGAAAATCCAAATATAAATATATTCTATTTGTTACTTTGTGACTTTGTGACTATTATGTGACTTTCATGTAAAATACAATAAATATATTTTCATACGTCTCTTAGAGTATATATGCGTGGGCGTGCGCATGCGCATACACTGCCCTTGAACTGGTTTAGCATTGGTTAAACAAGTTATTGATTTCCAGCTATTTAGATAAATTATCGTTTGATATGATTTATATTAAAATTTGTTTTATAGACTTCGTATGATATAAAAAATAATTTAAATAACTTAGTGATGATTTATGGCTAGTATTTTAGCTTTCCTATCATTATCCTACTAATATTATAAATACGAAAGTTTATGAGTATGGATGTATGTTTGTTACTCTTTCACGAAAAAACTACTCGACGGATTTAGATGAAACTTTACAGTAATATAGGTTATACATCGAAATAACATATAGGCTACAACTTTTAATGATTTTATGTAATTTTGGTCGTAATATAATGATATATGTCAATTAAGTGAGAAAAAATCTGGCCTCTGAGAGCTATCTTGGCGTACGCTGCCTAAACCATTGGAGTTACACAAAGGTGATGTACCATAGGATTGTTTATCTTGAATAGTTCAAAATAAATTCGCGACAGCATATATCTACCTTTTATGTGGAAGCCAATATGACCAAAATTGCGTACCATAAATTAAGTAAAAAAAATATATTTATTTAAAATAATCTGTCATGAAACTTAATGCAGCATACCAAATTTCAGGTGAGCGAAGCCGCGAGCAAAAGCTAGTATATCATAAATCAATTTAATCTTTTATAACATGTTGAAAGTAAACATTATATGTAACACGCAAAATTTGTTAGAACACTATATATCTATGGAGAACAAATAAATAAATATAGTTTGCCGAACGTCATTTTGTCCTCTACAAAATAAGTCTGCTTTTATCTCAAAGGCCGCCAACGCATATGCAATGCCTAGGATGTTGCAGATGTCTATGGTGCGCAAATTGCGACTGTATTGTGGGTTATGTGAGGATATTGTGTCGACTGCCTCCCACCGCCACAGTACCGGCTATATACCGATTGTAGGAGCGGCGTGGATGTGTATCTATGTTTATAAGTTATATAAAGATGTTCAATTTTTATTCTCATTCATTCATTACTTTAGTACTTTCCAGGACAAGCCAGTCCTTTCGTGTTACCATAGTACCGCTAATCAATGACATCTTAAATCTGATGTAATTCTAGGAGAATAAAAAAAACGTTCCCTTTGCGATAATTTATAATTTTGTAACATCACTATTAACCTAAGAAAGCTTTCCGTGCGACTTTTCTTTTTATGACAATAGATTTAAAGAAATGTACGTCGAATTCTTACGAAAGAAATAATAAGAGTAAATAGGTCTTAAATGCCGATAAATTGAGTGGCTGTCATGATTTTGTGTAGCAATGCCACTGTTTTAAAATTATTGTTTTATTTTAATCTTTATCAGCCTCGGCTAGTTGACCTTGACAAAAGTAATAATTGATTGCACGGTACAATTTAATTCACACTTAGGAACGGTACACAAATATATTTTACAAAATTTGATGAAATAATTAGATTAAGAAAATAACTTTTATTTCTTCACCTGCTATCGACAAAACCTTGGCGAAACGAATGCATAGTTTAAAAGTCAAAAACAAGCTGAAATATATATTTCTTTTCAGCTTTATATATTTATTTCTGCAATATTGACATACTTAATTTATCAGACGTGTAATTAAAAAAAAATAATAGTTTACGTGACTACACGTTATATATATATATATATATATATATATATATATATATATATATATATATATATATATATATATATATATATATATATATATATATAACGTGTATCTATCTTGTGAATTATTTTAAAAATAAAAGTAATTTAATAAAATATATTATTTTTAATAAATAAAGCTTAAATGTCGGGTCCACATAATCAGGGCGAATCCAATAGTTTATCCAATCATAAATTTTCAATTTCTTGGAACTGTATTAAAATTTACTAGTTTTAAATTTTTTTTTCACAGGTCATATACATATGTCCCATTCCTAGGTACGAATCTGGGGTACGGTAAATTGGTGGGGTAAGCAGATATGGAATAAACATCTGTAGGCCATACATATATGTATCCCGAAGCGGGAATGAAACCTGCAACTATCAACTTTGCAGGTGACAACCCTCCCTGAGCCGGCTTAGCCAATTGGTATCCGGTTATCTTGTACCTGTGACATTTGGCTTTCAGTTCTCTGGGAATTTTCATCGTCATTATCCCCCGCAGCCCCTTGTTTTGGACATAGGTCTCTCGCCAGCTTAGAGGAATAAGCCAAAGTCACCTCAGGTTGGCAAGCGCAGAGCCTAATACGAATCTTGCGCCTAGGACGTTAGTCTCCATCACTAACCTGTGACTATTTATGGTTTCACTTAGTTATCTTATCATCATCTTATAATGATTATTTTCAGGATTCATCACATAAAATAAATGAGGTCAGCAGATAAGTAACCTGGTTGCAGTTAGCTCCTTTAACATTATAATATACTGTACATATAGGAATTTTATTTGTTCCTCACATAAGGTACTTATTATAGAACACATGAAAGTGCATTCCACGCGATAAACATTTGTCTGATTACATTAGTATCGGATGAATTAATGTGAACACTGAATCCAAATACTTTTAATTATTTGAATAATATGTCAACGAAGTCGCGTTTATATCCGCCATTCCAAGCTTTATTATTATACCATTGTTAACATGGGCGTATGCAGAAATAACTTAGACGGTAATTGAATCGATATATCAATTACTAGTCAAACACTTCTGACAAGTAGCTCCATTATAGTTGTAATGCACTTTTTTGACTATAGCTACCTCATTGTCGTCACTTTTTTACAGTTATAATAAATTGTCTTTTATCAAAAATGAAGACAGTATAACATATTTTGGATAAAGATTGTAATAAAGGATGAATTATGTTCATTGGTAGAAAATACTTGAAGGCATTAAAGTCGACCCTTTTATGACAATTAGCATTCAAGTTTTAATGAAATTTTAAATAATAAAAAAAAATAAAGTTACAAGTGTGTACACGGCCCAGTGATATGCTTTTTACATAAAACACCAGAGAGATAAATGTTATGGGCCTTTAAATTTTTTCAACATCATTGTTCAGATGATATTAAGTCATGTCATGTTCACAGGTCCGCAGCTAGTTAATCGACTCAACGTTCTATATTGTAAGAACATTTGAAGTTAAGCTGACTTCAAACGTTCTAATGATATAGTACTACGTTAAAGTAATGTTCAATGGTCACGAGGACAACTGTCGTTAATTCTGATAAGATTCAATGTTCACTGTATAGTAAATCTTTATTTATTTCAAACTATTTCTCTTGCTTTATATTGTTATTCTGTGTGGTTCTCAGTATAGAATAACGTCATCCCATTTCTTCCTGTGGGTATCATAATAGGCAATTTTGAGAGCGAATATAAGTAGATGGGCAGCGTATGTAGTTTGACCTAATTTAGAGTTTAACCTGATATGCGGTCCCCAATCTGGCATTCAAGCGAAGAGATTACAACACTCCTAAATTTCATGAAAGACATGTCCAACAGTGTACTTTTACTATATTGATGATAATAATGACTTCTTGGGATATAAATTCAAAATATATCAATCGATATTAAGTTGGGTGTCAATGCTTCGGTTTTCTTTACTCAATATTGAAGTGACATAAGCACAAAACATTTTTGTATTTTTATAGGCTGGAAGTACGACAATCAAGTTCTCTATTTTTTCAACATAAATATGTATTATATAAAAATACATTTCATTTGACATATTTCAGTCTGTTAACAATCAGGCTTGTACTATCGTTTCGGGATGAGGTTCTTCTGAATAGAAGTATCGGTCCTTTTGTCTTTTGTTGCAAGAAGTATTGATAAATACTCTTATAAAAATGGTCCAAAAGAAAATCAGAGAAAACATAATATAACAGAAAAATAAAATACAACAACAGACCTAAGCAAACCGGCCTCCTTTGATAGTCATTAATTTAGAAAAAAATTCTTGATTTTTCTTATATCATAAAAGAAACAAATATAATTTTTCTTTGTATGTTTTGCAGTTGTTGTTATGTTAATTCATATGTATTTGTGTTTTTTACTTATAAATTTATGTAATGTTGTATTATTTCACTAGTGTAATAAGAGATGTTGTTACTGCATACCGTATAGTTCTTTGTATTTCAATATGGTTAAATTGTTTCCAGATGCACGAACGAAAAATGAACTGCTGCGCCTCCTAAAAGAAGAGAAGATTTGTGCTGAATTGCCTGCCAACCTTCGCGAGTCGGAGAGCGACTCTTAGAAGTATAGTACAAAATAAAAAATGAATATACATTTGACGGCGACTTTATACATTGGATCGAAAGAAAGATTCAATCGCCGTCTTTTTTTGTCGGAGCATGACCCATTTAGGAACTGCTCCATATTAATACATAAACATTTATGGTGTTAATTATAGTTTTTCCGTATTTATGGAAGAATGTACATTAACCAACTACGCTTGATTAAGGTAGATTAGTGGGATACCTAGACTCGAATTAAATACTTATAGGCCATACATATCTCTCATATCTCGGAAATCAAATTCACGGGCATTCACTACGAAAACGCAACTTCATGCATATAGCCATTTAGTTGTAATTAAATATTGTAGTTGTAATTAAGTATTATATTATAGTTTAAAAAATTATAACGTAAACATATAAATTCAATACTAAATCCTACTAAATCAAACAATGAAAAGATAACAACTCAAGTTGTTCGAAATATATTATTAGCCAAGATTGTAATGTTTGCTTTGTAATATTTGTGTTCAATTATATTCAATCATAATGCAACATATGAAGAACGATTTCATTCTCGTGACTGAGCCAATTGCCCAATGGGCTCAAAATGAGCGGGACGCCACCCACGAGTCGCAGTCCGTTTCAAAACCTATATCAAGTTATGTGAAACTTAAGAATATTCAAACAACTATCCAAAAATAAAATGCTTTTCAATCATAGGATAGGTGGAGTGGATTTATGCACATATGTATGTATGTATGTATGTATAAATTAGCAAAACGCTTTCAACTAATTATTCCACACTAGAATCCCTTGTTTTATTTATATTATTAATATATAATTCCTCAAGACATTACTTTTGTGTACTACTAAGTTCTTCTTTGATACGAACAATCCTTCCACCGCTTCCTGAATCTTCCTCTGGATCAGTTCTTCAAGTTCATCCTTATACGAAACGTGCCGTATTTTTATGGTATAGGAAGGCAAACGAGCAGGCGTCTCACCTGATGGAAACCAACCAATGCCGCCCATATAAATCCGCAACGCCATAGGCAGTGCGGAAGCGTTGCCGACCTTAAAGGAAAATGAAATTATGGGAGTGGGAATCGGAGGGGGAGTGGGAAAGGGAGGGTGTTGGGCCTCCTGAACTCAGACCACTCACCGTACGAAAGGCGGTAGACAAGCTACCACTCACACGCCGGTTTTCTGCGGGAGTGTGGTACTTCCCCGGGCGAGCCGGTCCATTCATGCTACAAACAAATAATATGCCATTCTTGACAAAGTATTTGTCTGCAGCGTGGCTCTACCACTATCAAAATTCTTCTCGCATTGGTCCAAAAAGTATTCTCAAAACGGTCTTAATTTAAGCTCGTCTTTCTGCAACAACAAACACAACATGCATGCAATAGGTCACTGACTGAATTGCCTCATTGTTAATGTGTTATGGCTTGATTATATATTAAGTTGTGCGTATTTCTTAAGAATTAGTATAATTGATAACGTATAATAATTGCAGGAAGATATAGACGAGGAAATAGTTGTAGACGGACAGCAGCGTCTAGCTCCTTTACGGGATTTAAGTTCTTTCGTTCACCATCAGTTCTTTCTATAATTTTTTCAATCGCATAAGAAAACGAGAGAAAGCTTTTTGCATTTCGTCCGATTTTTTCTTAGCCAGTAAAAAAAATGCATCCACTTGTTACTTCAATACTAAAGTTTTGTTTCTTTACAAAACGAAGAAATGTAATTAATATTTACTTCATCTTTGTGTTCATACATTATTTATCTTATCGATATACTAAGTGCTACTAGTTTTAACGTTACGATATTCGTCTAAGTTTCATTTGCATTAGAAAAAGTACCCTTAGGCTCATTTAATTGAAATGTCTTGTAGTCTATTAAAACAGATTACATGACATTTCATGTATTTAAAAGTCCATGCGACTGCTTCACAATTACAGTTGTTTCAAAATATTTTCGTAACGGAAATTATTTGTAATATAATTAAATAAACTAATATCTTTTGTTAAAGTGGCGCATTACACAACTTAAGTGCTTCAGTTTTAAATGCGTTAAAAACGGTTAGTGTGTGCGACATCGTGAAATCATTGAGAAATTAACTTTTTGGAATGGTTTATTTTGCAAAAGAATTTTGATAGAATTTCTTTTACTTTTTACAATTAATTTAATTATTAGTATAATTAAATACATTGGTTTGAAAAAAATAATATTTTAATTTAAATTAATATTTTAGGAAGGCAAAGAAAAGTTTATTTATCTTTAAATGTATAGTTAAATAGTTCAGAAATTACACATTTTTAACAGACCTATGAAGAAAAAATTGAAGTGTTGACATGTTATGGACCATTTAGTCCGTCCGTCAGAATTAGGTTATATGTCGAATAATCGCATAGTATATGCATCAAAAGTATAAATGTTGTCTTTCTAAGTTATTTATTCAATTGAAACTGAAAATCGGAGCTGTTATTTGTCACAGCTGTAACTGAGACAATACAAATGATTTTCTATTTTTTATTGTTTTACTTTTGTTATTTATTGTTATTCGTGTTTTTTTCAATTTCTTCTATTAGTTCACACTCTCCCTATATATATTTATATATTTTATTCAAATTTCCAATCGTTGATAACATATTTTTTTATTCATCCACTCAAGTTCAAATACATTTTATACTTGTAGTGAATAACACTTGATGTTAATACAGTTTCTACAAATATTAACTCATTAATTAAATTTAAATAATAAATTTTACTTTTATAAGTAGGAAATAAAAAATTATATTACTTAAGATTAAATTAATATATGTACATTGTGATTCAGTTCATTTTATATTTAAACAGAATTTTTTTGATATCTTCATTACAAAGTCATCTTTTGGAACCAATCATAGGATCCAAACATTGTCTTAACAAATTAAATGTATGTATATAGTTAAATCTTTCAGAAATTACACATTTTTAACATACCTATGAAGATACGATTGAAGTGACGACATGTTACGCACCATTTAGGGCGTCCGTCAGCAGAAGTAGGTTATATGTCGAATAATCGCATAGTATATGCATCAAAAGTTTTTTTCTGTCAATATTGAGATGATAAGGCAGGATGCCTTGGGTGGAGACAACTTGGAGAAAGAATGTAACTTCTCTTCTTCGTAAAATATATTGAATATTTTTTATATCTTTTGGAGTTTTTTTTTTATTATTTATCTTTGGAAACCTAATCTGCCATTAAATACCGTACTACATAACATATGATTAAAAAACCAACACATTGAATGATTGAATTGAACCACATAAAATTAATTTTATTAAATCGCAATTCGCTAATGACTTTAATACGAGATATTATCTTGTCAAATAACAGTATTATTGCCATAAACTAAGCAAATCAGTAACAATCTGATATCAAACGTGGACGTGTTACACCTGAGGCTAAGTGTCTCTTATCCGAAGTATAATCTAATTCCACTTCATAATATTTTAATGCACTTACTGGAGTTCGCGATATTGACGATATAATGCTATATAGAAAAAGCTACTGCTTAATATTATATGTTAGCGTTATTTCTATACTATAATTCTACAGCAGCAATATCTCGTCGATAAGCCTCGGCCTTACGATCTGAACTTCGTGAGTTTGTATCTCCTACTTAACTATTGATGTATATGTTTTAAATTAGGAGCTAGGACTAACTAGATTATGTCTTTAATTTGGCATACTTTAATACATATATAGATCTATGTGGTAGATTTTCTTTATACAACCCGTATTTGTTCCTCTGTTGGCCACTGGACCTCCCTATTTCTTAAGGAACGGGCATTAACCCACCATGCTTGTCCAAGGCGCATTGGGGTGACACCTAGGAATAACTATAAGTTGGTCTTACATATATGTATCCTAATGCGGAAATTAAACCCACGATCATTAATTTTCTAAAGCAATAACTAAGCCATTGAGCCAATAAGTTGTTGATGAATTTTTATAATAATAAAATTGATACAAATTATGACCTTAGTGTTTATATTTATATTTATGTCAATTTCTAGGATATCCTAGCACAAGCATTATTAGCTTAGTTGGAATGGTTAACAAGGGTTCTGCTAATATTATATTAAAAACATTGCTAGGTTTATGTTACTTCATATCACGAAGATATCTCATTGATATGAGTCACTTTTAAGTCGTTTTTTTTATATATTCCTGAATGAAATGTATATAAGTTTATGACATATTTTTATTTAAATATGAGTAAAATTATATAGTATATAAATTAAGCCTATATAGTATATAATTTAAGTGTCTTCCTGTTTTTACACGCGTGCTTAAGACACTTAAATACATGTACTCGTATGTCCTGCTTAATGTTATCTTATATATTTAATGTTATATAAGTTAACTTAGGAGACAATCTAATAATACACTAAGATTATTAAAGGAAATTATATTATGTATGAAGTTCAAAACCGATTATGTCTTTAGGATCCAGTTTTCGTCATAATCGACACGTATGTGTTATTCGATAGGTTATTCTAATCAATGTTATTTAAATAAATTATCTAATGAGATTTTGGATGAAAGCGAGTGAGTACGTGACAAATGGTTTAAAAAACTCATTTGAAACATTGAACGGTGTCGCAGCGGGGCGTCCAAACTTGGTGGAGCACACAATTAATCGTATCGTTATACAAACACTACAGAGACGTCATAATATATAAAAAAAAACTTAAAACATATTGCGTACTAATGGCATAAAATTTATTCTTTTGTGATGGAATGTCGTTGTTTGAACCTATTATAAAAAAAATGTTAATCCTTTACAATTTTGTAGGAAGGACGAGAAGTTGCGGACTGGGTCAACGATCAAGGTCAATCTGGGACGAAAGCTGCACCTCGATTTAATTCGCTTACTGGCGTATCTATTTGTTCTGCATTTTTGTACTTTTGCAAAAAGTGTTGAATTGTATTAGAAAAGAAAAAACTAATTTTCTTATAGCTTTGGGAAGAAAATTAACATTTCGTATAGTAAGTTTTTAATAATTTCAATAAATTGTGATTTTCTAACTAAAAATCATCATCATAACCATAAATATAAAACATTAAGATACCAATTATTTGTGAGAAACGAAATAAACGTCATGAACAAACATAAATGGGGCTGTCACATTATACTAAAGATTTTGAACGTTGAAGCGCGTGATTTAAACAATTACAGATAATTATGACTTCTTTTAGAAAGCTAAATATCAGCTAAAAATATTGTCATAATCGATTATATTAAGCTCACATCAAGGAGTATGTAAAACGCATATTTATAATTTGCATGAGCTATGTTATGTAAATGAAGATATCAAGAGATAGCTAAGCTACATTCGCTTGGTGAATTCACTCGGCTTTACTTGTATAGAGCTTTTGAGGGTATGTTTTTTAAAATATTTTATTGCAAAAAATAATCACATATTCCAATTTTAGCTTTGAAAAATTGTGAAGGTCATTGGTTAAGTGTACTTGGAATGTTAAAAAAGGTTCTTTTCATTTTTACTTTACTATCTAAATATGCAGGGAAAATATATATCATTCAATAAAACATTCATTCTTTTTTATAAAAGAGGTAATCAAAGAAGCAGGACACTACACGCTAAACATTTTCTATCGCTGGAAATTACACAATAAAACGATTCGTCATAGTGAATCCCCTGCCACGTATCCTTTGGCGCGACAGACCGTGGATTGGCGGAGAGGAAGGGAAAAAAATAAAGAAGAAGGGCAGGGTAAAGAAAAGATAGATTTAGATAGGATGTTAGGGCTATGATACTACCGCAACGGAAGACGAGGAGTGATACGGTAGTAGCTCGTAAGGCCGGGGTCGCGTACCCGTATACCAATAGATACCATAAATACCGGACAAGCAGCTAGGCGAAGCTACTCACTGACTTGTACAATTGGTCAATATATAAAAAAAAAATATTGAATTCTATTTCGAAATATCAAAATTTCTCCAAACCACGCCGCAAAATTTTAAATCTCACTCATTAAAATATTGCGCAAGTATAAAGCGGATGTGTCGCAATGATCTTTAAATGTAGGCGTTACCGTCGCTACGTCACTTTAAAACCAGTAGTCGTATACATTAACATCCGAAAAAATGATTTTAGTTATTTTTAAGTATATATATCCTCCTCATCATACCTTTAATTATACAGTGATCGTGGTCATGGATCTTGTAATTAGACGATAGCGGCTTTAGCGAAACTTATTCATCGTTTTTTGTCTATGGCTCTGCGTGTACAGTCGGCAATGAAACACTTAGTACGTTTGAATTTAGAACACTTAGATTTGATGAAGTCTGTCCATCGAGGTAATCAAAAAAAAGTCCAAGAGGAAATCGACCACGAGAATGTTGTCCTTCTACTCTCCTTAATACCACTAATCATTCCAAACATCTTAAGTATTCGCACTTGCACAATCAACGTAAGACTGTTTGATACGAAATACATATTATAATGTTTAAAATGAAACAGTACTTCGTGTGTTTTATCATATATCTTTACTTTAAGGGTTTTGGTTCAAATATCGGTCAAATCTAAAATGTAAATTAAATAATAAGACTACACTACTGCTACATGCACAAACCCGAAAGCTAAGTTTGTGGATTTGTGAATGAAGACACGGTAAAGATTAATATTTTTTTTTTTTTTTATGGGATAGGAGGGCAAACGAGCAAGCGTGTCGCCTGATGGAAAGCAATCAACGCCGCCCACGGGCAACCGCGACACCGCAGGAGTCGCGGAAGCGTTGCCGGCCTTTTAGGTATGTATAGGCTTGTTTTTTGAAGGTTCCAATGTCGTAACGGTTCGGAAAGACCGCCGAGGGTAACTGATTTCACAAACTGGTGTTGCGTGGAAAGAAGTTACGAGCGAAACGCACCGTAGTAGATCGCCACTCATCCAGGTGGTGGGGATGAAATTTTTCTTTACGGCGAGTTGTGCGGTTGTGGAATTCCGCGGCGGGAATTATTCCAAACAATTCCTCGGAGCACTCCCCATGATAAAGGCGGTAAAAAATGCTGAGAGATGAGACATCTCTCCGCAGCGCTAGAGAATCAAGCCGATCGGTGAGATCTTAGTCATCGACGATTCGGATCGCACGACTTTGAATGCGATCAAAAGGAAGAAGTTGATACTGGGGAGCCCCGGCCCAGAGGTGAGAACAGTATTCCATGTGTGGCCTGACTTGTGCCTTGTATAGTTGGAGGCAATGGCCAAATGTGAAATATTGTCTCGCTCTACTGAGCACACCCAGCTTTTTCGAGGCCAGCTTGGCCTTTTCTTCCAGATGGCCGCGGAACTGGACAATATTCGCTAAAGTCACGTTATAAAATGTAGAAACACAAAAAAATATGTTTGCAGATGTAGAAGTGAAAACTTCAGAAAACTAAACAAAAAAATGAGTCCGAGATAATAGGAAAAATGTATATTCCATCATTTTCTCTCCCGGGATAAATGTGACGTATTGTCTCTTTTTAGTGTCGTTTTTCCGTTTCATCGAGTTTCAAATCAGACGGTGCTAAACTTTTTGCTTCAAAAACAAACATAGAACACATAATACAAGATTTATGTATATGGTTGAAGACGTGTCGTATTAGTTTCGAGTTTACAAACATTAATGTTATATCGAAGTAAAAAGCCTGTCGAGTAGAGCTTAACTAACGAGCCGTCTAAACTGAATTACCTTCGTTTCAACACGCTATATCTACACACGGGTGCACCACAAAGTAGCTATGTAATAGCATTTAGAGCTGCTTTAAGACGATCAATTAGTGGCATTAGAACTATTAAAACAATAATTTAAAACATTTCCAGTAAAGGAAGTTCTACAGTTTCAATGAAAAGAAAAGTGAGAATAAATGTGTATACGTTATGATTGTTTGTTTTCACCTTTGTTTTTCATTGTTTCAACTTTGGTTTTCGTGTTATTTTTTATATATAATTATAATAAATAAAAATTCGTATGTAAATTATTTTATACCTATTTTATTTTTATTTATCTATTTACGTATAATAATGACGGTACTATTCGTAAGCAGTACGGCATGCCTGCCGTACGATTTGAAGAAGGAAGCTAAAGATCTTGGGTGCCGACGACACCTAAGATCTTTAGGGGGCTTCTTCAACTAAAATTCTTCGAATTGATTTTATTCTTACGTTTCATTGTACATTTATATAATATCTTCTACATTATTAACATTCTTCTCTACACATTTTATGTCTAAATATATATATATATATATATATATATATATATATATATATATATATATATATATATATATATATATATATATATATATATATATATTATATATATATATATATATATATATATATATATATATATATATATATATATATATATATTAAGTTTTTTGGTATTAATAATTCCTATGTATATGAAAATCCAAAAAATAATTCATGTAAACACTCTAAACACAAACAAGAATGCGATAATAAAAGCGATAAAATAGCGACAGCTACACGCACCGCGATATTGGTACACGGACGTCAATTACTTTCGTATCAATTATCGAGCCGTGCCAACAGATGTGATTACAGCTTTAAGCGCGCGGTCAATGGGCCACTCCACGCTCGGTACGCACGACTTGTTGCCGGCCCGGCGTATAAAACATCCGCTATTCCGCTCATATTACACCAACTAATTCTTTAATGTATCAACTTGTTGTGCAAATTATATCTTTTACATTTGTTGGTTTTTGTAACTTAAAAGTAATAGTGTAATAAAAGTCTTTATTTTGCCAAAATAGATTCACAAGAAATTCTGTTTCAACCCAATATTAAAATTGATAAACTATAATTGCTTTGGAAACTAATTAGGATTTTAAAAGATTAGAAACGGTGTAAGAAAATTTTTCATATTTTTTTGGACTCTTTTAAAAATGACGTTTAATATATAGCTAGATATTAAAGCAACTATAATATCTAGCTGTATATTAAATATGCCGGTTGATTATTTTGGTAACATGTACGTGAAAAAAAAAAGCTTATTTAGTCTTTTTTAAATAAAACGTTTAAGTTTAATGTTATATAAGGTTTGAATATCAGCAGAGTTTTACTTCTTTTTACATAATCTGCATTTTTAATTTTGACCTGATGGACTAAATTAATGCAGTCATCTTAAAAAATTTTTAATTAATTTATTAACTAACAATTCAAACTAATCGTATATAAGTACTGAAGTGGTAACCGCATCTTCACAAACATAGTATGGGACGCCCCCCAGCTGCATGGAGCAGAGATATACGGAAAGTGGCTGACAGAGACTGAAGGCGTGTAGCTGAAGATTGATAGCGTACTTTGCAAGAAGCCTGTATCCATGTCTAGTAATGAAATATCATAGATTGACTAATGATTCAAGTTTCAAAACTATTCTAGTTTATAAATGCAATTGCGCGAGACCATTTTAAATATATTAACAACTTTGTGATAAGACAGTTTATAAACAGGACGTCAAGTCACATGTATAGACATAAGAAGTGACATTCTACTGAGTACAATCCTTTTTATGCAGAATTATCATTATCAACTTGCAGCTAGAAACGAAAATTTTCTATAGCAATATAGCCTATAAGTTGAAATTATCTTTAAGCTATTTGTGAAATTAAAACTTATCTATAAAATATATATATATATATATATATATATATATATATATATATATATATATATATATATATATATATATATATATATATATATATATATATATATATATATATATATATATATATATATATATATATTTGCCTTCCAAAGGTGTGTCATCGAGCAGGATTTTTGACTTTACGAGTTTTGCGTTTTGCCAGCTGGATTGCGGAGGCCGCAAAAAGAAACCTAATTTTAAAAAAAATATAGACTTTTCCCGCCAATTTACATTAGTGACATTGTATTTTTATTTCATTTTTAAAATCTTATATTATTATCAGTTATATTGTTTAATTATGGTGGCGTATTATACAATATAGTTCGATGAGTGAAGTGATATGAAATAAATGTGTGTATCGTGTTTTTTTAAGTTGACTGAAAAAGTCCATAGAAAGTTTTGGTAAAAAGCCACCATTTTATCAAACGTAACGTGACAAGCTGACTGTTACATTTCAAGATATTTGATATTATTGTATTTTACTTGACACTGGCATAATAGTTATAAATAATTGCCATCAAAGAAAAGAAAAAAATATCCTTATTTTAAAGGGTAATTTTTGTCTTTTTTTTTAATTTTTATCATTAAGTTTATATTAGAAAAAAAAAATACATTATACAATTTTATAAGCGGTTTCTGAGTTAATTTGAATAAACTAATATAGCCTGATCCTAGACTCGTTGGTGACGTATTAATTAGACTACTAGATTATTCATCGTTAGATTTGTCAACAAGTTCTAACATCACAGATTATCAATATTAGTTTGACAAGTAGTCTTTACACAGTATACTGCATTACACGCTCTGTAACTTTAAACAGGAAGCGAACGATCGATCTGTACAGTAATTATTGCCCTGCAGGCTGCATTTGTTCAACTCCTTGTTTCACTGTTTTCCATAAATTTCAGTTTATAGATAATATAATAGATATTAAATTTCTAATACCCTTTAAGGTACCACTTTCTATTGAACAAAGAACATAGAAATATGTATATCTGTTTTCAATAAACGAATAGTGAAAGGTTATGTAAATCATAAATAACAAAAATTAAAACTATTCTGAATATTTTGTAGTTTCATTTAATTACTAATATTTTATTACCTTAGCTATCTTTAAAAGTACAGGTTAGAAAGATCTCTTAGTTCTTATTAAAACAATTTTCAGAGACGTGTATGTTTCTTTAAATTTTCTTTAATATTTAATCATCAATATGGCCGTTATAATCCATGGTAGACATTGCCCATCGTCGGTGAGGGGTGTTCATGTAATTCCCATGGTTGGTAGATGGATTGAGAAATAAAAAATAAGATCTACTTTAAATCAAATGAATGAATAAAAAAGGGTCCTTATAGGTTTTTAGCATCTACCTCATAGTTCTCTTTAAAATTGAAATTCACTGGTGGTAAAATGAAATAATTCGAAAGAAAAAAATAAGTCGAACGCTCCTAATATACTATTGTATATTTTTAATGATGTTTTTTTATTTTTTATACGAGTTAAAAAGAGCAAGCGTGTCGCTTTATGGAAAGCAGTCAATGCCACCCACCTACCATAGGAATTGCAATAATGTTGTTAGCTTTTGTAGGCTTTAAAAAACGTGTAGGCTTTTTTTGAAGTTTTCAATATCATGTTGTTAAATTAAACGACTATTTTGCGTAAATATCTGTAACAATATATATATATATATATATATATATATATATATATATATATATATATATATATATATATATATATATATATATATATATATATATATATATATATATATATATATATATATATATATATATATATATATATATATATATATATATATATATATATATATATAT